>JBCJKH010079906.1:0-11888 GCA_039877255.1 Loriculus beryllinus
TCACCGGCTGCGTACCTTGTTAGTTAATTTGAAGTACAGGCACAAAGTTTCATCAAAAGCTTGTAGAAGCAAAATTATTTGCCTCCCTTAGGCACCCAATAGAATGCTCAAGAGAATCTGAAACTGGAGAGTTAGTGTAGAAAGTGCATCTGGCAGCCCTCAAGCATTTGTTTGCCTCAGGATGCTTACCACACAAAGTCACCACAGTTTTTATTACCTTAATGGCAACATTTCACAATCAATTTATAGAGTTCTGAGATTTCTTCACAGTGTTTCCAATAGTCTAGTAAAAGAGATTTTCACATGACTTTAATGCAATTTAAACTTCATCTCAGCTGGACATAATGATTTCTGTATGTTTCCCTTTTTGTTGCCATCAAACATATCCTTTCAAAGAGAATGTTCTAGTGATCCTCTCCTTTTGTTCCATTTTGGCCCATATTTGGGAGTGCATGAGTTAGACTGCAATGGTTGCTCAGTGAGAAGACCCTGAAATCCATATAGCACCAATGGCAGGTCTACAGTACTGCTTGCTAGTACATAGATACGCACACTGGATCACATTTCACATAACTGAGCAGATACACTGGTGCAGGTTTTGGTTCTCCAAAATTACTTGGGGTTTAGTCTATTAGGCTGTTGACATCAAAATCACTCAAAGCATTTTCCTTTCGCAAGAATGGAAGAATTAAACTTTAAGCAACCTGGTTCTGTGCAGCACACAGTGGGCTCTTCTCAAAATTGCTGGTGCTCTGTGTCGAAATGGCATGGCAACTACTGCTATAGAAACTGCCTCTGTGATGACCAGTGTCGTAAATCCCCTATTTTATCAGCAAGCTATTGCACTTTCAGGGTATCATAGAATCACAGAATGGTTTGGGTTGGAAAGGACCTTAAAATCATTTAGTTCCAACTCCTCTGCCATGGTCAGAGATGCCTTTATCCAGTCATATGTTTCCTTTAATGAGTGGCACAATGCGGGAAAGTTGCTAATTCAACTTCTGTTAGTAAATGTGACAGATTTATAATTTTTTTAAGGTTACATTAAAGTAATTTTGCTGTTTCTTTCTTAGTACTTGCAAAACTGAATACAATGGTGGTAATCTGGTTGATATTGTAATATCCATCTGAAAGGCCAAAGATTTCCCTCTCCACCCCGCCCCTTGAGTCCTCAATATTGAATGTGAACAGTGAAGTTGGTACAGGTAGAAATAGAGAAAGGGAAATATCGATATGTAAGAACTGGAAAAAAGAGCACTGCTGAAGCTTTGCACAATGCCAAAGGGAGAAACTTGGTAGTAATTAGTGACCATCCCCTCACTGCGGACTAATAGTGTTCCTTTAATTATTTCTCCTCAGTGATATTCCTGTTCATATCACTTTGAGGTATCGTGAGGAAATCATTGCATAATTCAGGACCAAGGGAACTGGCTGAGCAACCAGTCATTTCACAGGTTTTCTGTGTGATCTTGTTTTGTTTCTGTGAAATATTATTCTGCCCTCTCTAAATTTTGTTTAAAAATAATTTTTTCATGAAGGATTCTTGAAGTGTAATTAATATTTGCAAAGGATTTTATTTCACACAATAAAGCAGTGTAACAGCATCATGACATGACATATTACTTGGCTTTATGCATTTATTATTTATCTGCAAATAGCTTTTTGGTACAACCCAAAGCAGTGCTGGATGCAAAAATTCAGTGTCAGCAACTTCGTGTCCTCCCTATTGCTTTATTTACTTATTTCTTGAAAAATCTCACTTCTGTTCTTAATTTCACTGAGTGCTTGCTAATCAGTTTTCTCATCACAGCAGACAAATCATGCTCTGCAGACAATACTTTCACATTCATTGGTAGCAGGGATGGAACCATGTTGTTTTATCAGATTGGCAAATGTGATCTAGGAGAACTTCAGTTTATCTTCATAATCTCTCTTTTCCAATTATTGTTTTATGTTTCCTTAACTAATCTTTTAAAAAGCTGCTTTTCCACATGTTTTGGATTCTGTCTTTTCTTGCTTATTTATCAGAATAAGTAACATAAGACACTGTTCTGCTTGGCACTGCTGTATCTGGGAGTGAGGATGGTACAGTGCCACCCTCAGAGTGCTGTATCCCATTGTCTCTGGAATACATAGACACTGCAAAAGACAATGGATGATCTTCAGAAAACCAACAGCAATGCCAGTAAAGATCTGCCAAGTACAGTGACTGGGAACTGTACAAAACTGTTTTAGGACGACTGCAAATTTCCATGAAACACAAGAAGATATGGGGAAAAAAACCCTAATCACCTCTTTCCATAAGAAACTCAAACCAAACAAACCCAAATCCACCCTGACAAACATAGCAGGTGGTAGGCGAAATGTTGTAAACTAGACATTTTAGTAATGATCTGATTTGTGGATACGTACATACAGGGATCACAGCAATTTGAGCAAAGCTTTTCACAGGAAGATATAAGATGATGCTACAGCATTTGATGGCTGGAATATATGAAAGAGTCAGGGGTTTCTATGCATAATTATTTTTACATGCATATGTCAACTTTCTATTGCGTATCATGTGTTAAGTGTAAATTAGACAGTCTCCCTTATTCCTGACAAGAATTTCCTGTATTTTAAATGTCTGCAGCAAATAAAAAAATTAGAACTTGGGTTTTTTTGTTTTGTTTTGTTTTGTTTTTTTTTTTTTAATTTTTAATCTAGCTTGGTTCTCCAGTAGAAAAAGGCTTTGTAAACCAATAGTTGTCCTTTGTTTAATGAGAAGCTAAGCAGAATATTTTGCCTGCTCTGCTGGTGTAAGAAATTCAGAAGCAGTGTGTAACCAAGGAACATAAGGAAGAGTGACCTTGGTATCCTTGAATCTGTTTCTTTTTCTTCTCCATTTTAATGAAACTGTGGGGCATTTGTCTTACTGCATTCCAAATGAGAAATAATATACTAACCAAAGCTGCAAAACAAAAATTAAGTCCTTTTGATGTAGCTAAAATTATTTTAATCACAGTTTCAAATATTGTTAGTAGTAGTTTTACCCTGAAGAATAGATTTTGAATATGATCACATTTTTAAAGCTGCTTTAAATCCAGATTTAATAATTGGTTATATTTATTCACTTTTGTTTTCCTTTTCCCAATGTTTTTCCTTTTTCTGATGTTCTTCTCTTTCCTTTTTGGATGTTTTTTCTGGTTTTTTTTTTGTTTTGTTTTGTTTTGTTTTGTTTTGTTTTGTTTGTTTGTTTGTTTGGTTTTTTGTCTGCTGTAATAATGTGATTGAGGCTATTTCTGTTCTGTTGCCTGAATGGCTTCTTACAGAATTTACTACTTGGTAATACTTTCTGTTTTCTTTTTGATTCTGTTTTCTGTCAGTTTTGGCTCTCCTTACGACCCCTCATTTTTCTTTTCCTTCTTCCAGCTTGCATATTTATACCTCTTTTCCAATATTCATATTTTTCATCTTATCTGAAAATTCCTAAAATGTACCTATTGTAACTGTAGAATATATGGAGTTATGCCCATATATCTAATTTTGATTTAAGTGAAAAATTAAATATATTTTTTTTTTTACTTTGTCTATCAGGACCAAGCAGAGAGTTTCTTAGTGCTTACAGTTTGCCTAGCAGTAAAACTGAACAGATTTTTTTTACATCTGGGACATTAGATGTTACTTCAGAAGGGCACAAAATGATAAAGTTAGTGTCTATCTTTAAAGTGACTGCATAAGAAATATTATCGATGAGTCAGCTTTGCTTCAATGCATGGAAAAATACGGGAACTAAAAATCAAGCCAAGTATTTGTAAACTTTGAAAAAGGAGAGTAACAAAAGGAAATAAGTTGTGGTTAACACAAGCCTGTCAAAAAATACTAAATCTATTTGATTTCCACCCAGGACTAGCTAATAACCCTTGTCAGTAGAGAAAAGGTATTTAGTTTGTTGCTATTTAAAGCAAAGGAAATACAGTCTAGACACAAGATGAATCATTAGAAGATCAATTCAGACTCAAAGATTATACCCAGCAATTTTCAATGGTTCACTGTCAACTATTTTGATTAGCTAGTTGCATAGTAGCTTAGAGAGTGTTCATACTAGCTTGGTAGATGGTATCCTCCTGGGGGAGTCAGCAAGAGGTTTCAAGATAAACATTAGCCTGAGCAGCATCATGGTATTGCGCAGGACATAGTGCAGGACATAGCGGAGGACACTATCAGTTTGGCTGATACTGATCACAGATAAGCCTAGTTTACAGCTAATGTCATGCTAAAATTTGTCATTGTGGAGTGCTGTAGGTGCAACAAGGTAAGCAATATCTTTGATTCAGAGGTGCAAGTTCCTCAGAGATGGTTGGTGGTGTCAGCCTTGGGGCACCACTCTTTCTGGAGGGATGAGATCTTAGAGAGTGTTTGGGTGAGAGGCCATCATGATCAGAACATAGGAAACTGGGAAAGAACTGTACGGAGGAAACAAGAAGGAAGCATGTTAAGTATTCAAATATGTAAAGTGTTTCCTCTAAGGCTGTTTGCTGTGGATTAAGCAAGAAGCAATGAATTAACTGCAGCATGAAAGTTTTTTCTTACATTTCAGGAAAACATGGTGGCTAATCATAGGGAATTGTAGAGTGAATTGAGAGAAATATCTGCCAGGAATAGCTGACATGCAGTTTGATCCTGCTTGGTGGAGGTAGAGAGCTTAATGAACGACTTTTTTATTCACCTTCTAGCTTTATTTTTTAAGACTTTATGATCAGAAGAAAACATTCCAGAGAAAAAAGATAGCTTTATATTTCAGTCCTGCTGCTCACTGGGACTTTGGACATGGAGAGTGCTCTGAAGAGCTGAAAACCACATTTTGAAAATAGGCACATGTGAGTTTGTTTGACAAGATACAAGAAAATTTAAAGATGGGCCCATGTAACCTCTAGAAGACCTCTATCTCCTTTTCTGTAATATGCTAGCAATTAGGATGAGTCTTCCTTTCTGTAATGCCACAGTGTCATTGATGTATGGACTGGCTGATATTTTTCAAAGGTGTCCCCCCCTCCCCTTCATCTATAAAAATGGCTCACTTGGCGGTTTTTGATTAACAGGGAACAAAGAAACATTATTTCACTTGTGAGAATATTTCTGTGGTACTAAAAATATTCTCAAGGGTGTGAACTTTATGGTTAGTGTTTAGCAGCACATATTCCACCTATTTTTCCCCCATTTACTTTTTAATTTGAAGTCTGAGTTTAAAATTCAGGCATTACCACTCAACATTTCCCCTAGTAAAACCCTATTAAAACCATATTTCTGAAACAATATGACCAAAACAGTCGGAATGTTCTCACTAAGGCGTATCTGCAATTCTTGATAGCTATTGGCATTTAAGATTCATGAAGGCCCAGCTGTGAGACTTTTACAAAACTGAAAATTTTATTTATTTTTTATTAATTATAAGCAGAAGCAGGCATTGGAAAACATTGCACAATGTGATAAGCTAATGAAATGAGTATTTCCGCTCTAGTAAATTCTGTCTGCCAAACATGTGATTGTGCATTTGCATAATGACTTTACTCAGAAGTGGTCAGCAAAATGCCCACCCCTAATACTAAGTTATTTCTTGTTTTGTTTTGTTTTGCTTTGTTTTTTTTTTAAAGACTAGAAGATGAATAAACATGATGAAACTGCTTTTGAGCATGTACCAGGAATTACTTTTGTTAGTTGCTAGTAATCCACTACCAGAAAGCTATCAACTCATTCATGTGATCTTTAACTTTGAAAAATATATTTTTTTCTTTTTTCAGCTATGTGTAGCTAATTGTTGTTTAATTGTTTGCAAAACTACCAGGAGAACTACTGAAGTTTGTTCAGTTGTTCAAGCGTGCTTGCCAGCTCATGAACAGATATTGACTTCCATCCAGTTTCCCACTCACAGGGAGTTTCGTTTCTATTTCTCACTGGTTCTACCAAATTATCTACCTTGACTCCTCATTGGGATTTATCTAAAAATTTAGCAATACTGTTTTAATAAATCATTGTTTCTATTTTTTTCTAATACATCTATAGTTAGGATGAAAAAATTAAGCATTTTATAACATACTCATAATAGCCTAATTCTGTACATGGCAATGCATTACTATTGGTAGTATGATGAAGCATAGTTTATATGTAAGTCCATGGAAGTCCACTTGCATTAGGGAAAAGCCATTTGGAAAACCAAAGTACTTGCAGGTTTCTGTTTTCTGCAATGCTACTGGCTAATCTTGACATGGTTTCTGTAATCAGATTTATCCAAGTGTTCTTTTTTGTTGAGGGAGATCCAGTGCAATTCTATCAAAGTACCAGGGGCCTAAATCACATATTACTGAATGTATAAAATGGATTCCATTGATTGACTGCAGTTTAAATTCTGAGACAATATATAAAAAATTCCTCAGCATGTCTACATGCTGTGTTATATGACTAATAGAACTGGATTACATTTTTAAAATATCTTGTTTGTTAGAGTATACTGTTTAAGATTGTGATACCAAAATATAACGCTATCAATGAATATTTTATCACACAGATATAAACCATCAGAAAGATTGGAAATTTATTAATTAACAAAAATTGCTGTAGATTTGTAGTGGAAGTTAAAACAGTACTATTTTCTGAAGCAAGTTTGTTTTCCTACCATTGGTGTCCATTGACATGCTCTCTTGTTCTTTGTTGTACTTCTGGTCGAACTTTAGATTAAAAGCGGGAATCCTGGTGAAATTGTTTACATCAGTGACACAGCTCCCTTTGATGTCAATAAATCCATACTTCATCATCCTTATATTTGTCTTTAAGGTCCAATGTTCAAATATGATATTGATAAGTAGTAATCTCATGCAGGTCCATGCTTACTAACTATGGGAATGCAAACTTACAGTATAAAATAGGGGTTTAACAAATGCTTATTTGGAAAAAACATTAAATTAGAACTATAGTCATACAGAACCGTTTTTTCAAAACTGGTAATCTAGTTTGACTTTCTACATTTGAACCTGCAACATCAGTAAAATAGAGAATAAGTGCTCATTCTGATTCTTGTCCAAAACCATTTCAGTGAATGCAACACACCCATTAAGATCAGTGGGCTTTTTCTTACTCTTTCATGCCTATAGGGGTTGAAATATGTAAACCAGATGAATATGTAGGCCTAACGGGCAATCAGGTTAGAAAAATTTCACTCTGCATGGTTATTATCCAGATTTGGCTTTCCCATATAGTTTTTAGATCTCTAAAACCCTGATGGAAGTGATGTGAAAGATGCAGATCTTTCAGAGCATTTGAGCAAATTGGTTAAATCAAGTAAATCTGCACAATGTTGTCTGACAGTTTTGAAACCCATATAAAAATCTATGTATTTGTTTAATTTGGATGGTAGCAGAAAAGGCTCTTTACTAAAATGGACAGAAAAGTTAAATTTGACTTAAAGCCAAATTCAAGAAAGCAGTGAAGAAGTAACTTCAAATCTAGTTTAGTAAGCATTCCTGAAAGTCAAACAAACATCTAGTTTTAACTATTTTTCAAAATCTGATATCCCTGATGTTTGTGAAAAATGTACTAGGAATATTTTTATGAAATTCATGTTCCTATTTCACGCTTAGTTTTTAATGTCTCTCTTGCATGCTAGGTCCTTAACATAAAGTGCTGAGCATGCTGTCTTTCATCTACCGAAACTCCAAGCTTCTTGCTTAACTTTAAAGATGAACAAATCAAGATGTCGTTTATGATAGGGCTGAGAATTTCCTGACAGCAGATATGTCTGCCAATAAGAAAATTTTATCTTCCTAATATGGGCCAGATTCTGCACTAGTGGTCAAATAAAAACATGAGATGACACTGACCTTTCAAAGATAAAATTATGTTAGAAATGCTGATGAGTATTTATTATAACTTTTCTTTCCTGACATGCTATCAATAATCACATGAGTCAGAGTTATCTCTCTACAGAAGGACCTAGTTTACTACCAGCTCCCTTGAGATTTTGGGAAATTAGGCATGCCTCTCTCATTTTATTTCTCTATTTCCTGTCTTGGGAAAAATGTGATCTTAAACAGGTCTGCACTGCCTTTCTGGCAGAAAAGCAGTATTCTGGAGAGCAGGGAACATCTCAAGGTATTTTGAAACTTAACTTTGTAGACATACTCTGTCCTGGGTGAGAAATATCTTTACGCTAACTACTTGCTTGGAAATCATAGTAACCTACTACTTGCTTGGAAATCACAGGAGTCCACTATAAGATAAAATACAGATCAAAATATGATATCATATTTTACTTATGATACATATTCATAGTGAATATACATACTTCATACATACTAAACAATAACATTCAAACATTTTATTCAGATAAGCAATGAAGTGAAAGGAAAACCCACCGTTGCAGTCTACTTAAGAGACAGATCAAAACAAAAAGATGCCTCATGCAGTCTAGCTCTCTGCTAGATGTTTTTGTGGCTGTTTGAGGTTGGGATTCTCTCTGTGGCTGTCTTCCACAGAAGCATCCCACTCCCTGGGAAATGTGCTTGTTTTTATAGATAGATTTTCCCTTGGAGCCTTCCAGGGATTCAACTCAGATCTGGATATTCCTTCCTATTTATCTCTAATTTTTTTGTGGAAACTTTTGATATACCTTCCAATAAATTACAAAGAACCTCTCCTTCCTTAGTACGTAGAAGTCATGCCTGCAGACTAGCCTTCATCCTATGTAGGACTAGCTTGCAGATGACTCCACTATTAGAAGGAGAGCCTTGTCAGTGGCTGTGGGTATCTTCTCTTTTCAAGGAAACACTGATGTGAGAGGCTTTGTTTGCTTACCGGAACCATTCAGACAGGCCTTTCATTTTTGTCATCTCAGTTACAGTTACAGCTGTTTGTTATAAACTAGGTCCACAAAATAATCATGGTTAAGAGTAAACTCCTCAAGGCTGTTATTCAACATTGTAATTTCTTTATAAAGAGTTTATGTTTCAGTGCTGAGTGCCTCCATCCTCTGGGACTTGTAATTGCTCACCTATAGACTGTCCAAAATAGTTCATACATACATTTAGATGAGATTAACACATTCCCCTCAAAACAGGCTCTTGACTGAGTCTAGACATATTAGTAATCAAACACTTCAGGATCATAATGGGTATGAGGCAACAGCAGCCAAAATCTAGACTGGAGGAAGCCTTCAAAAATATTCTTGGCAAGTAAATTTTAACACTGATTACCTCTGTGAAACCTAAACATCTAAATATAAAAGAGACCACATATCAAATAAATATGAATAAAATATAAATTATATTATGTTCCCATTCGTTTGCCTGTTTAAGGATTTTTAAAGCATCAGTGACTTTCATTCAGATATATAAATAATATAAGGAATGACACCAAAGTGCTGATAAGAAATCCCAGATCAAATTGCTTTTAGAGCCTGGAGAATTTGCATCAAATCAATACACATCCAATACTCTTGATTTTGCCTCAACAAAAAAAGAGCTAATGTTGCTGACAGTTTTTGAAAAGCTTTCCAGTTGGCCCAATATGGAATAAATTATCCTGAAAAAGAAGTAGAGCTCTTTTCCAGCTATGCTATTATTGTAGTACATTCAATCAGCAATACCTTCAAGTGTTTAATAATACATTACAGCACAGAGAAAAGGCTAATGGAAGAATCCATCTTGATTACAGCAAAACTGGTGTGTACTTTGTGTCTGCTGCTTTTTCGAAGGAAAGTACTCCTCAAAGCAGGACCTTTGATTTCTGTATTGTAGCTTCAAGCATTTGTTCTTTAAGAAGTAGACACATTTAGTGTAAACTGCCTGTGTAATTTCCTTACAGATTTGACTTCCTCCTCTGCTCTTCTAGCATTTATCCACTTACTTCTCTGGAGAGGTCATCACATGTATTTTGTTGATCACAAATTAGATGCAATGCTAGCTTGGGCAATACCTGTTACCTTATCACTATCCTCAACCCTCACTGTGTTCCTCTTCAGCAGTGCCAATGTAATTGTTTGTAGTGTTCTGCAGTGAAAACACCTCAGGGTGAAAAAACATAAACAGAATTTAGCAGGCACTATTCAATAAATTCTGGTTTCAGGTAAATCGTCCTGTTCATAGTGCAGCCTCGGGTCTGGCTGATTGCATGACTGAGTTGCAGTTAACCACAGTTAACCACTGTACAGCAGTAGAAATAAATGGGCTGTCCTGGAAAGGGTCAGGGTTGTCATGGGGTAGTTCTTAGAGATGGTATATCTGACAGTGCTTCGTACCTCAGAATAAAGCCTGAGAGTTACAGTGCTTTAAGGTCCACCAATAATTAAGGCAGCCTGATTTCCAGATAAATTGAAAAAACTATGTAGTAACTGTAGGGTTTTTAGTTGACGATAGCCTGAACTCTCCCATTTAGGAGGAAACAGTTTAGAAATAAAAAATCAAGAGGTTGTGTGCTGATGACCATAATTTTTTTTTTTTGAATAATTAAATTCATAAGACTGCAGGATATAAACAATTGGACATTGCTTGTTTTACAACATCTTTAAAATTTGCCTATAAAAAGTTGAGATACAGCTGTAGTTACAAAACACTCTTTGAGATCCCATATGAAGCCAATCCCTGACATTGTGATGCCAAGCTACAGAATTGTATTGAAAATTCTGAGGGCTGGAAGAGATAGTGTGTATCTTATACGAGGGTAACACAATTATCCTGTTCCCAAAATGAGCATTTCATCAAACTCAGCATCATGAAGGTATAATAGACCTGAAAAACAACAGCACTGATAAGTGATTTTGTATGTGTATGTGCATCTTTTTACACACAGGGTTTTTTTGCCTGCTTTTTTTGTATTTTTTTCTGATTGTATGGTGAGTCCATCTAAATGTATGTAATGGCATTCACCTGCAGCTTTTACTAATAATACTGTCTGCACTGAAGGACAGTGGAAAAGTCTCAGACTTTTCAAAACATCTTTCAGAGTGACACTCACCAGATAGTTATATAAAAAGATGAAAACAGATTGTTCCTTGTTAAGAATCAGAAACTTTTCCCACCAAAATGTACAGAAATTTTTTAATAGGAGTTGAATTTTATTATTTGTATATTATCAATAAAAAGATTATTTTAAATTTTTTATTTAGTTGCATGTAATGAACATAAAACATAAGAAGTCACAGTATCAAGTATTTATACTGGCCAGTTTTCAGCTAACATTATTCCATTTTTTTTTTTTAAATAAGAGAAAGATTTTTATAAAAGTTCTGTTCTGTGGTTTTATTTGCTGTTGGCAGGAAGGAGAGGCATAGAAAAGATGTTCTACACGAAGCTCTTTGCTCTCAGATTTTACCATTTGTTCTTAAAAAGCTAGGTATACAGATTGGGAGAGCAAAACAATAGCAGGAAATAAAAAAACCCGAACAAAACAACCAACAAAAATCCCCTAACAGGATTGTTTGTCCTGGTTGTAAATCAGATGATAGACTACCATAAGCAAAAAGCTATTATTCTTTATCAGTTAGTGGGTGGCAAATGTTTAATTTCCACTTATCTAGCATTGCTTTTGTTTTGCAAGCAGACCATGGCTATGTTTTACAAGATTAGAATTCATCTGGGTAATTGCACCTATTAGCAAGGTTAAAAGGGCAAAGAGAAAGAGATAGAGTGGGAGAAATAAAAAGCACTGATAGTGTTTTAGTACCAAGAATGGATGGGAAACTGCATGAAAATTGCAGATATTGCAGATACAGTGAAATTGGGATATAGCCAGGGAGAAAAAGACAGTATTCCTTCACTTTTCCCTTATTTGGGATGAATATCCTTTTTATTTTATTTTATTTTATTTTATTTTATTTTATTTTATTTTATTTTATTTTATTTTATTTTATTTTATTTTAT
>JBCJKH010079912.1:0-12605 GCA_039877255.1 Loriculus beryllinus
AATGGGTTAAAGCTTAAACAGGGAAGGTTTAGATTGGATATAAGGAAGAAATTCTTTACTGTTAGGGTGGTGAGGCAGTGGAATGGGTTGCCTAAGGAGGCTATGAGTGCTCCATTCCTGGCGGTGTTCAAGGCCAGGTTAGAGGAAGCCTTGGGTGACATGGTTTAGTGTGGGGTGTCCCTGCCCATGGCAGGGGGGTTGGAACTTGATGATCTTAAGGGCCTTTCCAACCCTAACTATTATATGATTCTATGAAAACTGGATTTTAGCTGGACTGTTGTAGTCCCTGGAAGTAGACATCTAAAAATCTAGATGTCATGATTTTAAATGCAAATTTAAGATGTCTACAGACAACTCTGTGACAGGTCTGGCCCAGAGCAGTTCCAATTGCATGATTAAAGTAGGTTGCAATCCTGCAATCTTTGAACTCAGAGCCCCCCCCCCAAAAAACAAAGAAACGAAAAACCCAAAGACAAACCACACAGTCCACAACCCAGACCTAAAAAAGAGGTGCATGTCTGTTTCCCTAGCTGAAAGCTGGACTCCCGGATCCACCCACCCTTCAACACTGAAGTGACCAAGAACTGCAGGTCTCCTGGACCTTCAACCAAGATGTCTTTCTCTAGTTACAATAGTTCCCTCTTCACAGCAACCTAAAAACCCATCACCTTATATCCCTTGCTCTCAGTCACCCTGTTTTCCTCATCCTACCCAGTCCTAGCACCTGATTATCCCGATCATTCACGGTCTGCCTTTTCCTATTTCTTTTCTCCTACCAGACTGAGCTGTGGTCGTAGTGGCCCTAATCACAGTCTGGCTGGTGGCATGGCCATCTCACCGCCCTGCTACCAGGAAGGTAATTTCCTCTTCCAAGGCAGCAAGAGAGAGACTCAGCCTCTCCTTCCTTGCTGCATCAGGCCAGTTGCATTCTCTCTGCTCTCTCCTAGCACATTGGGACCCCAATTCCCCCACAGAGGGAAATCCTAGGATTAAATTTTTCCACCATCAGCTAACAAGCCACAGCATAACTGGCCTGGCTGGTTGGAGACCAGCCAAGTAGCAATACAGTGGATCATGTGTCATGGGTACTTATAGAAATGAAATGTCACAGCACTCAAATAGAGAAGGAAGACTTGGTCTCAGGCCATGAGGTGTAAAAAAGCTTTATTGGAATCTTTCCTAGTTGAAACTGATCATAAACTACTTATTGCCACTGCTAAAAGGGGCTTGGCAAGCATCTTGCTGGGAAACAATATAAAACGATATTTTTTTTTCAGTTGCAAATATAAAAATTGCAAACTGAATCCTCGCCTGAGTGAGACTTGTGAAGCAGACAGGCTCTCTAGAGCACCTGGGAAAAATGCAGTGGAATAAAGTTCAGAGGTAGGTTATTTACACTGCAATTTTATTGAAAAGCTGGTCTGAGAGAAAATATGCGGTGTGACTGCTGTGTATAAGGATGTGATCCCACAAAAAGTAGCTGAGGCTTTCAGCATCATGTTTCTGGAAAGTCTATTTCCAGTTTCTATTATCAGTGTTAAAAGAATCTCTTAGCACTAGTAGGATTTTGGTTAAAGTGGTCAGGAGAATGAGCCTTAAAGTGTTATAATAAAGATAAGTGTTTTAAAGAATAAAGTGAGCAGCACGAAAACAGTCTAAGAAAGATACAAGAGACTGGCTTTAGACAAAGAAATCTGTGAAAGCATGACCAGTGTTTTTCATAAGTAACAAAGAAGTGAGACAATTTGTGTTCAGTATGTCATGTTAGGAATAGAAATAAAACAGGCTGACCCAAGAAATCTTGAGATGGATGCAAAAGCATACATTAATTTAGCAAGAAATTTCTATTTGCGAGTACCACAGCAAGGCAGATCATCACATATGTCAAGTATTTTTTATTGCACAGAATGCATTGTAATGTATGATTGCGTGTCACAAGTTGGACAAGAATTAAACCACAGGATTAAACAGGCAGTGGATAATGTCAGAAGTAGGCATCAGTTATATGCAGCCTCTCATCTGATACCTGATTTCCTGCATGGAAGGCTAGTTCCAGCCCTCTACCAGAACTTGCTACAACTCAGCTTGGTCACACTGCTCCAGCCTATTGGCCTTGCCATGTATTCTGCCTCAATGCCCATGATCTTTCCGGACCATTATGCTATCTCCACTCCTTCCCCATGTTTCCCCCAGATCTGCTTCCCATTCATAGGGTTTTGCTTCAAGAGTCATAGAACCGTAGAATCACAGAATGGTTTGGGTTGGAAAGGACCTTAACGATCATCTAGTTCCAACCCACAAAGTCCTCCAGCTCCAACACTTCATTGTCTTTTCAATCACAATTGATTGTCTTTTCAATTCAGTCTTCCCTCATGCTCAAACTGCTCATATCCATTAGAAACCATGGTCACACTGTTGTTGTCTTTCTCTTTCTCAAGCTCCTTATCTAGACTTGCTCTCAGTGTTTACACCATTGGAGCCAGGAGTGCTTCCCAGTTCCCGTGTCTGGATGTGTGCTTAGTCATGGCCAAGCTCCATACTGGGCTGGAAACCTGGACATGTGTGCTGGATGAGAGTTGCAGCATGTCCCAACAGGCCCAACAATTCAGATGACCAGGAAATGAGGGCCCTAAGATATGCTGCAGAGCAAGTAAGTACAGATGCAGCTGCTGTTTCTCAGCTAGCTGGCTCTCCACTCCCAGGTCCTAGTCCAATTTTCCATACTCAGTCATCGCTCCCTGTCTCCACACCCAGCCAGCCTAAGTTTCAGTTCCCTGCTTTGGGACCATCTCACAGAAATTCTCCTCCCAGTGGATCCCATTCTGATCCTCTGATCTGACTTTTGTCATCTCACCAGTCAAACAACATCTTCACTTCCTCTTCCCACTGCCTTTGTTCCAGCAATGACCTCCAGACAATGCAGGAGAGATATATTGCTTGCTTTTGGTTCTAGTACTTGATCCCTTTCAATTCCTAACCACTGGTAGCAGCAACTAAGTCATGAAGAACATCTGCTTTCCATTAGCTCAGTTGCTTTGTGCTGCCACTTGGTGCTTGGTTCTACAGGATCCATGCAGACCTCTGGTCTGTAAAGGGTCCTATAGCTTGGTTGTTAAGGTTCTGATGACAAATGCCTTGGACATAGTGTTGTTGACCAGAGCATGAGCAAAGAACTTGGTTTTACATATGCAGTAAATGAGACCAGAGTCCTGCACAGGTGATGTAGAAGCAGGTATCTTCCCAGACTTGCATGCTTTGCCTGGAACCATGTTTATGCAGCATGGTCATGTGTAGAAACCTGTGAGAAACTCACGTGTGTTCAGCGATGCTGCAGAATTGTAGCCTGAGCACACTAAAACACCTGCTGAGACAAATCTCTGAGCAGGTGCAGACCTCAAATTCTCAAATACTCAAATTGATGCTTCCTTGGCTCCTTTGCTGTGTGTATAAAAGTTGATGAACTTACTGAAGTCTACTAGCTGACTGACACAAATCGCCATAGAACCATAGAATAGTTTAGGTTGGAAGGGATCTTCAAAGATCATCTAGTCCAACCCCCCTACAGTGAGCAGGGACATCTTCGACTAGATCAGGTTGCTCAGAACCACATCCAGCCTGGCCTTGAATGTCTGCAGGGACAGGGCATTCACCTCCTGCAATGAGCAACCTGTGCCAGGATTTTATCACACTCACTGTAAACAATTTCTTCCTCACATCCAGTCTGAATCTCTCCTCTTTTAGTTTAAAACCATCACCCCTTGTCCTGTCCCAACAGGCCCTGCGTCTCTCCCCATCTGTCTTATAGTCCCATTTTAAGAATTGAAAGGCTGCAATAAGGTCTCCCTTAAGTCTTCCCTTCTCCAGGCTGAACAACCTCAACTCTATCAGCCTTGTCTTCACAGGAGAGGTGCCCCATCCCTCTGATCATTTTTTTTGTGGCCCTTCTCTGGACCCTCTCCAACAGGTCTATATTTTTTCATGAGACAACCCAGGTCACATACCACATCCAAGTCAGCCTAAACCTAACAACCCGCAGTCCTTTATACAGCTGGGAAGAGCTGGGACTTTCAGCTAGAGCTGTCATATCAAAACCAAGCAGTTCACAGTCTCTTTGTTCTGTGTCTGTACCAGGTTCTAGTCTGACTTGAATGGGAGAGGTATTCTTAAGACTGCTTTTGTTTATTTATTTTCAGATGCGCATACCACAAAAATTAGCTTACAGTTTGGATTTTGTCACGGCTGTCTCCTGCAAAGACTGATTCTGTCTGTAGCAAGTATTTTCTGGAGAGTTTCTTCTGTTAATTACATGCTGCCACTACTTATTTCCTTAAGGCAGATTTTGCATCTGGGATTTCCCTATGAAGCTTCCTTCCTTTAAGGTAGTTCATCTTCAAGGTGGGCAGACTGACAGCATGGAAAAGGCTTTTACAGTCCAGGGATCAAATATTTTTCTTCTGCCACATGGAGGAATGGAAAGTGCACAGGCTGTCACAGAGGGCATTAACCCGGTGCTAACGCTGGAAGCAGTTGCAAACTGAGGGGACAGTGGGAGAATGTAGTGTTGCCTTGATCCCACATGTGCTTGACTTGACATTTGTAAACAGGGAGAAGCATAAGATAAACACCCAACACTAGAGAGATGATAGTTTGAAAGTTTGTTAGCATAATTTGTTTTTTACCAGTTAAATGGCAGTGTGGCTGAGGCATCCAGCTGAGGAGCCAGAGGTATGAGTGTAAGCTGGATTCAGACTGCAGCTCAGAATCACCTGTGTGTGGACATCCAGCTATTTGGGATGGAAAGTTAGACAATGGGGGTTGCCTACCAAAACACTAGCATCATATGAGCCTCACAGACCAGCCACACACAGAGACATCTCTAACCTGGGTGTAAATGCTAGTTTTGTGATGCAGCATCTCTCTGGTGACTTAGTGAACAGTGCCTCCAGTATGCATACATACAGCTGATACATGTCTTCATGCGGAAATCTAGGAGCCCTGGAAACTGTGGTTCTGTGAAAACTGGAGGTGATCATAACTTCTAATGAGTTTGTTATTGCTTTTTAATGACATATTTGCTAATGCAGGACCTTTTAGGGCATTCAGCGTTCTCTCCTGCCTGGCAGCTCTTGCTTGCAGTAGCACCATGTTTTCTTTTGGTCTTTATCTCCCTGGCTTAATGAATATTTATTTACTCTGTTCAACATGGAGCCATTTCTGAAAGAAGGTTAAGACAGCCCATCCACATGCTTTGGGTACCCCCAGCTGATGGCAGGGGTTTCTGGGAGAAGGCCAGGTTGGACCTTGAACAACCTGGTGTAGTGGGGGCTGTCCCTGTCCATGACAGGCGCGTTAGAGCTAGATAATCTTAAAGTCATTTCCAACCCAAACCATCCTGTGATTCTATGATTCTGTGTGGGTCCTTCCTCCACCTCCTCAAGCACACAAAGCAGACTCTCATATCATATATCATCCCTTATGGTGCTTTAACCATGAGGTACTGAGTACAGAAGAATTTGCTACCGTGTCCCTTCTCAGCCAGGCTTAGTGTCTGTTGTCTTACCTGCTCTGTGTGCCCTGAGCCCTTTAGGTAGAGCAGAGAGGCATGGCCAATGTGTGTGCTTCATGTGAAGACTGCTTGACCAGCTGCTTCCCACAGCCCTACCAGAGGCTCTGATTGCCTTGGCTGCAAACACGTTTCCTTCAGTGTTTGTCTCTCTTGTTCCTTTTCTTTTCTTTCTTCTCTTTTCTTTCTAAATAGAGGGCTTGATGGAGCAACTCTTAGCTTCAGTGCCACCTGAAAACCATCTTTCCCTTCTCCCTTTCACGTACTCTGAGTGTACACTGGAGTGAAAGCTCAGCCCTTTCACCCTTTGTAGGATGTTTATACAAAAAACAGAAATATTTTTAGCTTTTAGATTGATATCTTCACCTTGGTTCTCCATCCCTGCTCTCATCTACCTTTTAATTGTGTCAAAGGTTTGTTTGGAGTACTTGTGGTTTACAACCGGAGGAGGGAATATTCTGCTTTGGCAAATCTTGCATGCAGAAAATCTCCTTCAACATGGTTGTCAGTTCATGCTTTGTGACTTTATTTACAAATACAGTTCCATGAGCAGAAACTGAGCAGAGTGCGTTTTGTTAAATATGTTAAAGCAGCAGTCCTTTGAGACAGCTGACTTTGGATTTTCCATCTTCCTTTTCCAAGACCAAGAACTCATGAGCAAAGTTTATTTCCTGGTCATTGAAGTTGTGTGTTTTTCCATATACTGACTTTACAAACTATATCAAATCACACTATATGTTACTTGGAGTAGCTAGAGCTGGAGAATAAAGGTAGAAATGCACCTGAAATGTGTGAGCTGTCTGCGGACCGTTAATATAGGAGATGTCACCATATTAGTGATATCTATTGCTGCCCTGCTGGGTTTGTTTTTTTTTTTGTCCTCAGGTTGCACAGCTGGCCTGAGCTGATAGAAACACTGTTCTGAATAGCACAAATAAAGCTTTAAATCCCCATGTGAGAATTCTAATGAGTCTAATGATACCACACTTAAAAATGTTCACCCATGGAAGTAACTTATTTCAAATTTCTAATAGAAGAAAGTACGAATATGTATTTGTACAACTCACAGTTCTCCACTGACTAAAGCTACATAGAGGCCCTCATGAAAGTTATCATTGAACAAGATTTTTAGCTCTCCTAAGCACACTAACATGACAACTGAGTTTGCTAAGAAAGCCCAAATGCTCCTTAAATAAAACTGAAAGGAAGCTGTAGCACCTCTGCTTAACGATAGCAAACAGAAAACAGCAAGAGAGCACTTGGGCTTAGCTCTCACTCTTGGCTGATAAGGAATAACTAATCATGATTTAAGCATTTCTTCAAACCTAGCAACCTGTTGAACAGCTTCTTAATGTGCCTATCAATCACTTGGAGATAAGAATAGTTTGCACTCATAATAGCTAGTTGTAAAAATAAATAGAAGTTACTATAACTAGTTCAATCAACAATGGGATCTTTGAGGTCAGAGTGGAAATAATCAAACAGCGAGTATGAATAGGCTGTAATTTTTCTGATTAACAAATGTTTTGCTTGTCATGTGATCTTGAGAGCTGCTCTTAGCTTCTTAGAGGACTAAAATACATTTCAGAATGTATGTATTTACATTAGGGGGTTAAACAAACTTATGCACATACCAGTTACTTTCTAAAGCTATCTGTGCATGTAAAGCTTTTTGTTTCTTATTTTAAAAAGTATCTTCATCCTAAGGTTAAATCTCAACAGGCCACTCTACAAAGCATCCAGGATAAAAAAGAGACATCTAATAACATGCGGAAAGTACTGTGGAATGCAAACTACAAATTACTGACATACAAAATAAACATATTACTCACATCTCTCCCATCCAGCTGAAAATATAGCAGCCAACAGGAACATATTACATCCAAGCACCAGTTGCTGATCAAAATAACAGTGTCCATATATAGCTACTAGATGTGTGAAAGGAGTAAGAGAACTGTATCTATATCTGTATATATATCCAAATCAATGACATCCACAGGCTGAAGACTGAGTAGACATTGACCCTGGCTTTATGAATCCAAAATAGATGCTCTGATCACCTTCTGGAGGCACCTATCTTTGTCAAGATTATATAAAGAACACAAGCCACTCACTTTAGGTATTTTAAGTTGCATCTCGGCTATACGTCTAAAATAGTAAATGTGGATGATGTGAATACAGCTTTCTTCTGTCCTCATGTTGCCTACACAAAAATACGAGGTCTTCCTCTATGCCATGTGATAGTGCAGTGATTTCAGACAATGGTAATATTGTAGCTCATATACTATACTCACATATGCATAAAACCTGGAAACATGTGCTCTTGAAAGGTACAGAATCACAGAATCACTCAGGAGGGAAGAGACCTCAGGAGGTCTCCTGCCCAAGGCAGAGTGAGACACAAACTCACATCAGGTTGTTATGGCTCTATCTGGTTGGGTCTTGAAAACTTCCAAGGGGTGGATATCTCCCCAGTGAGTTCCACTACTCTGAACTTCCCTTTTTTTTTCAGTTTAAGGACACCGCATCATTTCCCTGCCGTGTATTACTGTGGAGGACCTAGTTCCATCACCTTGATGGCCTCCCTGTAGGTACTGGGAGCTGCTGTTGGGTGCTTCAGAGCTGTCTCTCCTCTAGGCTGAACAAGCCGCACTCTCTCATCCTCTCCTCACACTACAAGTGCTCCAACAGGAATTAAATTGTTAATGAATACCCCCATGTTGGCAAGAAACCACAGCATATTTGCTCTATTGATTAGTTACTTCTTCTAACCTTGTTCATTCAATCATGACAGCTCACTGGGATCTTAGATGATTAATTTGTGTCAGCCTCTTCTCCCTGAAGAAGAGTGCCCAGTTCATCACAAAGTAGCATATAAAGTTTGGTCTGATTCTGCAAAGCAATGAGCACTCGCAACTTCTGTATGTCTAACACCTCCCAGCAGCCAGCCCTCTGTTAAATACAATAAGGGTGTTGGTTATTTGATATTTCAGTATGCAAAGAGAAAAACCAGTCTGGAGAGAAGGAACTGCAAGGGAGCATAATAGCATAATAGAGAAAAATTTGCTTAAACACCATCCATGGAAAGGATGAGATTCATTGATGTCTAGGAGGAGGAGACAGGACTTCAAATACCATGAAATCGTCCTGATAAAAACCCCAAACTTCTCAGAGCAGCAGATTGTGTGGAACTCTATTTACCACACAAGACCTGAATCAATTTTGTTTATGGAAAAGTCATGTTCTAAATGAGATGCTGTGACTACTTATCCATCAGTCACTTTGATCTATTTTGACTCATGTCTTTGAATTTGAACACAACATACAGCAATAGTAACTTCATCGGGAGTTGATTAAAGAAAAAGGAACATAATAAATTGATGGGCAAATCTCCAGAATTGCAGGCAGTTTAGCTGGGATGTGTCTTTTCAAAGAGACTTCCATTTTTTCATTTGGGGGGCCTCAGGTGGAGAATCCTCTTGATCCCACAGTAGAATGTTCCACTCATTTGTTACTCTGATAGCTGAAAAAAGAATAAAAGTTGTGTCTATTCTCTGAACACAGCACTTAGTGCAAATATGCTCATTCAAAGGGATCAACAAAGATTTTTAAATTCATTTTCCAAGTTATTGCTTAGAACTCATTTGTGGGAGTGCGCATATGTGTGTTTGATTTAAACCCGTCTGTCACTGTGGACTTGTTTTTTGTTTCATAAACTTAATAAGACCTGTAAGTAAATTAAGCAAGAAATTATGAATATGCCACTGAGAACACTCATAAATATTAATCATTGGCTTTAAATAATGAGACCTTTAGAAAACTTGCTAAATAAACTTATCAAGATTCATATAAAGCCACTTAGATCCCCAGTAATAGAGTTCTAAAAACTGTCTTTCCCTCAAGTAAATAAACTTCAGGTCCTTGACTAATTGTAAAATTGTGAATGGCCTAATGTAAAATATTGCACTGTTCTAACTTAATAAAAATGTTTTAATTTGCTTTTGAGAATGCAGTAAGAGGTTGTTTCCAGCAACAGGTGGAGAGTAACAATTCTTATTTCAGTGTAATAGCTGAGCATCCATGATGTTTGAAATCGTATGAGCTACAAGTTCTAAAGTTTAAAGCTTTCCCATAAATGCTTGTCATAAGGAAATATAAGCCATTCAGAGGGACCTTGAGAAGCTTGAGATGTGGGCCCAGGTGAACCTTGTGAAGTTCAACCTGGCCAAATGCAAGGTCCTGCACCTGGGTCAGGAAATCCCAACTACAGGCTGAGCAGAGACTGGATTGAGAGCAGCCCTGAGGAGCTTTTTGTCATCTGACAAAAAAGCTCAATGTGAGCAGTCTGTATGCACTCATACCCCAGAAAGGCAACTTAAGGTGGGCTGCATCAAATGAAGCATGACCAGCAGGTTGATGGAGGTGATCTTCATTCTCTGCTCTGCTCTTATGAGACCCCACCCGCAGTACTGCATCCATCTCTAGGGCCCTGACACAAGAAGGACATGGACCTGCTGGAGCAGTTCCAGAGGAGGACCATGAAGATGATCAGAGGGCTGGAGTATCTCCCCTCCAAGGACAGGCTGAGAGAGTTTGGGTTGTTCAACCTGGAGAAGTCTGCGGGAAGACCTTAGAGTAACTTCCAGTACCTAAAGGGGGCCTACAAGAAATCTGGAGGGGACTTTTTAGAAGGGCATGTAGTGATAGGAGAAGGGATGATGGCTTTAAACTGAAAGAGCATAGAGTTAGATTAGATATTAGGAAAAAAATCTTTACTGTGAGAGTGGCGAGACACTGGAACAGGTTGCCCAGAGAAGTTATGGATGTTCCATCCTAGGAAGTGTTGAAGGCCAGGTTGGACAGGACCTTGGGCAACCTGGTCTAATGGAACGTGTCTCTGCCCCTGGCAGGGTTTGGAACTAGATCATCTTTAAGTTCTCTTCCAATCCAAACCATTCTACTATTCTAGGATCCTATAAATATCAGTTAACAAGTGAGATCAATGTAATCTAGATATTTCTCCTTTCAAACACATCCTCTAGATAAAATGAGGGCATCATTGATGTAGGCTATGTCTATGCAAACTAAAGGCTTGAGTCAGGTACCTGAGCTTAGGTGTCTAGTTCCATATGATAAGCCCTAGATGTGTGGTGCCACTGAACTTCTCAGGGCAGCCAGGGTAATTGCATGTGGCTGGTTGATAGGGCACAGGAATGCTGGAGCATTTTGGAAGTCACTTGAAACGCCTCAGAGCACCTGAATTGAGCCCTAAATTATATTTTGCCAAGTGGGATTCAGCTCTAGGTTGTAGATATCTAAATTTAGGTGTCCCTGGAGGCAAAACATGGGAGCCAAGCGTCTAAGAAAGCAGCAAAGTCAGTGTAGTTTTAGCCAGCATAGTTAGTAGGGTCCAGAGAGGTATGTGATAAGACTTCTTGTGTGGTAGATAGGTCAGTCTGGGTATGAGCTAAATAGCTTTCTATACCTCACTAAACTGACTGCATATTTCAGTTTTTATAGATGAGTGGTTGTACAGAGTTTTGAATGAGCTGCCTGGGATTACACTAAAGATTGAAAAAAAAACCAAACCCAAAAAAACCCAAAACAACAAAAAATGGGATTATCTACAATTACCATTGCAGGGAACTGAGCTGAACTCAAGGCAGTTTTTGGTTTTTAAATGACCTGAAAATGAGCCATTAATTTAATGTTTTTGTAGAATGTGAATGGCACCTCAAGAAAATCTTTCAATTTTTTTTTTTTACCTGAGTACTGATGGCAAAGGCCCATTCTGCTTGCAATGGTTTGCCCTCCCCAAAGGCCTGCAAAGCAGACTGAATTCCATCCCCCTGCTTCTTTCCACCTGACACACAGTTGCATGCAATGCAAGTTCTCAGTCCTGAACAGTAGCGCTGATTTACTGGGGAGGGAAGGAAATGTCAAAGTCCTCGTCTTCAGGTTCCCTGTTCTCCAAGTTTTCTGTGGGACACAAAGCCACAGCTTCTTACTGGTCCCTTTCCTTACATGAAAGCAAATAGTTGGGGTTACCAGGCAATGAACTGGTCTGACAGATGAATAAATGAAAAAAAAATAATGCCTTTAAATTATGGCTGCAAAATCTTGGGCATTACTCACTGATGCTTTTGCCCTTGCCAAAAGTCAGTCCTCCTGTGCAGGAGGCAATGTAGTTAATAGAATTTTCATTTTGTTTACAAAAATTAGAAACTTTATGTTTGGAAAAGAAAAAATGAAAAAAAAGAAGGAAGACTGCTACTGCTAAACCCAGGACAGCACTATATCTACAGGGTACAAATTTGTGGGGGCTGTTGAACACCAACTTTTCCTGTTCAAACATTAGAAAACTGAAATGTCTTTTATAAGTATGTGCTTGATGCAGTTGTGTCTGAACCTTTTCCAGAAATAAGTATGTGAAATGTGACACCTTGACCAATTCCATGTTTTGATTTCACTTTCAAGAAGTACGATACTCTTATACTGCAATATGGTACTGTTGTGATGGGCTCCTGAAAGTGTCTGCAATATGGAAATGTTTAAGGCCAGATAAGACAGGGCTCTGAGAAATCTGGTCTAATGGAAGGTGTCCCTGCCTGTGCTAGAAGGGTTGGAACTAGATGATCTTTAAGGTCCCTTCCAGTCCAGACTATTTTATGATTCTATGAAAATATTATTTTGTTTGCCCTGTTACACTAGTAAGACATATCAGTTTGTCTTTTAGAATCTATGAAATCCAACATTTTCTTACTGTCCCTTTTTATTCTAGGTTTTGTGGCTGCACACTGTGGTAGGAGGAGGGCTTGTGTTGTTATCTAGGAACTAGACAAATTAAACACAAGAAAAAAATAGGACTTGTATGTAGATTTGTTGTGGTTTAAGCCCAGTCACTGGTTTAAGCCAGTGAGCCACTTGCTCACTTCCCTCCCCCCCTCTCCCCTGCTCCCGAAGGGATGGGGAGGAGAATCAAAAGAATGTAACTCCCACAGGTTGAGATAAGAGCAGTCCAGTAACTAAGGTATAACACAAA
>JBCJKH010079919.1:0-13596 GCA_039877255.1 Loriculus beryllinus
TGTGTCCCCTTACCCTGCAGCAGCTAACAGAAGCGTTGTTTGTGAAGCAGCTGCTGGTTATCATTGGTGAGGAAATGTCTTTGATTTTTATAGCTCCTGTTATCTGAAACCAATAAAAACACAATGCAGTGACAAGTTGAAGGTCGTCTCACCTCCCTGCTGAGGTGGGTAGCACTCAGCAAAGCTCAAGCTTGTACACTCTTTTTTGTCTAAGACATTGGAAAGAGAAGTTTGTGAATGAGGGATGCGAGTCCAGGTTGGATCCATCCTTCCATTAACACTTATACTAAAGTTTTCCTTTCCTGTTTTCACATATTGCCCCAGAAGAGAACAGAAATCGGTGTATCTCAGGCTCAAACAGGTATCATTTCAGTTAACCAAGCACTGGGGTGGTTGTGAGCCACATTTGAAACCCCAGATCTAATAGAAAATCTATTGACAGCTCACCTTCCAGGGAAGCTGTTGTGCCAAGTGCAACGTAAAGAGGCAGCCATAAATCAGCATGCTATGCACCTCAAATAGATAATCAATTTAATTGAAAGCATCAATAATCATAGTTTGACATTTATTACCCTGCAGATGTTTTATCTTTTAGGCTAGGGGACAGCAGGGCAGTGATGAATGCCAGGCCTGCCATGGAACACAATTACGTGGTGCAAGCAGAAGGATTTTATATTCTGCAGTCAAATTCATAATTGAAGCAGATTGCAGGAAATCTGTGAGAAATAAATGCCTATAACTGGGATGCCTGTAACTTGAATTCCAGTGTTGAGATAATGTTGCAAATGCTGCCTTGTGTATATAGGCAGGCTGAGAAAATTGGGGCTGTTTAACCATGGAGAAAGAGAAGCTGCATGGGGACCTCAGAGCAGCTTCCAGTGTCTGAAGGGGGGTTCAGCAATGGTGAACCATGCTTTGTCAGTCCCTGAGCTGTAGCTGGTTTACAAACCAGATCAAAGTGAAGGCAAAGGCACTCCGGATGGCATTCCCTTCACAGCAGCACTGGAGCTATTCCCGGCCTTATGCCCTTGAATGCTTCAAACTTCCTACCTGTGGAAGGAATCAGCAGCCCAAATTAAAAATGAACTTAACTTCCTTTTGGACTCCCTGAATTCCTGTCTCAAGAAACTGGATTGAAATTGCCACCCACTCTCTGTCTGACTGATTAAATAAAATATTGACCTTTTCCAAACACAATATTATCATTCCAAGCATTATATTATCCAGTTTTGTCCCAGATTGTTTCTCCAGCTCTTAAAAGGGAGCTCACCTGGCACCCCCTATTAATTCAGATAAACCAGCACTATATGCTCTTTAAATTAGAAACTCTGTGCCCATGTTTGAAGTTAGTCTGCAGAATAATTCTGTATTCTCTTTGATTTATAAAGAATATAATTTGCTTGGTGTTACTTCTGAATAGAGGACGATAAAGTGCCCTTTTCTGTGCCTCTGTTGTTTCCTTCCCCTGCACAGAATGTTACTACAGGGAATTCCTCTCCAAGTTGAGTTACTAACTCAAAGTAAGGACTTACCCTCTTATTTGAGCAGCGGTGCACCTTGAGGACAAGTGAGAAGAGGGGCACGTACAATAGCAGACAGTGTTCTTGTTGGCACAGATCACAGATACACTAGAACAGGAGATTCCCCTCCCAGTAGAGTCCATGGAAGCGTCTTCAGAGCTTCACTTTATCAAAGGCTTATTCTGGTAAGTGAAATGAGTATTGGGGGATGTGCCCTTCCCTCGAGCTCTGGGGCAGCCCCCGGGGTGGCTCTGCTACTCACCAGCTTCTTTCCCTTCAGAAAAGTTCCTCCCTGCAAAGGAGCCCGCAATATCTGCATCTTCCCTGAAGTAAATAAGACTCAAACATTTCAACATCAGCCCGATGTTTCTCTTCCAGTTCTTCTCAGGCTTTAATGGCCCATTTTTCTTACTGCATCACACTGACTGGCTATGACCTTGTCATGTTAAAGTGACAGCTAGGTTATCCTGTTGATGGGTATCAAACTGACATATCCCATCCTGTCTGTCGGAGTGCCAGGCAGGGATGCATTCCCAGACAGCCTGCACTCCCCCTGGACGATACCAGCTATTAGGAAAGCTGCTGTTTTCATTCCCTCCTTTCACAGTGTGAGCAGCAAAGCTGAGCTGCTCAATGAGACAGTGCATTTCCCTCTTCAGACCTTTGAAATGGGTGGGAACGTTGCGTATTGGCTTTATTTTCCTTCAAGTGTGATTAATGATCAAAAATGTACATGTCACAGCTTAGCTATTTAGCTTCGGTGCACTACTGTGGGTACACTGAAGGCCATTATTTTGATGGAGCTGAGGATAAGCTCCACAGACAACTGCAGTTTACTGAGCTGGGGTTTTGGCAAGTTCTGTGTGCGCTGAAGTGCAAGTTGGCTTCTCTGTTGTGCTTGTGATTTGACATGCTTGCATGTGGGGAAGTAGAACACTCAGCTCAGCAAAGTCGTGTGTTGCTTGGGCAGGGAAAAGCCTTGGCTTTTGAAGCAAGACAGGCAAGAAGGCTGTGAAAAAGTGTATTTGTCATAGACTCCTTAAACGTGGTAAACCCGTTCATAACTCTTCAGTGTCTTTTGAGGCTGTGAGGAAGAGAGTGGGATGAGGTCATTTTTCTCTGTTCTTTCTCAAATTGGGAACTGTGTAATTAGGTTTAAATAAGATGGAGGCAGTGTGCTCCACATGGGTGATGGGAGAAGCCCAAGCAGTCTTGGGGCCTGCAGAAGAGAATCTTTTGCCTTCTTACATCTAACCCCAGTCCTGTTTGGCAGCTGTACACGTGGAGAAAGTGAACTGCTGGGGGTCTTCCTATATAAAAAATGCTGTTTCCTATAATATTGGTGCCAATCAGCTTCAGCATCAGTGGCAAGACTGTGATAAAGGGGATTTTGTGGGGAAAGAAAGGAATAGTGTTGATGTTGCTGTGGTTTGAAGATATTTAACCTGTGCTGCTGAATGGAGAAGGGCAGGGAGCTTCTGAAAGTGTTGCTGGAAAATAATGTTACCTCAGAGATACCAAGGATGGGGCAAATCAGTCGATACCTGTGTGTGAAGCTCACCCAAAGGGAGGCACGAGTGACTGATGTTGCAATAATCAATTATTCCAGGGGCTGGATTTGTTAAATCTGTTTCAATGCACTTCTTCCCTCTGAGGGTATTTTCTAAGATACCCTCATCACAACAGGTATGATGAGATACCAAGATTTGAGTGCATTGCCTTGTGTAGATGCCATTGTGTGTCCTGGATTAGAAAGGCTGCAATTTAGTATGAAGTACAAGCTCTTCGGCCGGAGCCCACAGGTCCCCATTCGTCAGATGAAGCACATGTCAGCGCTGCCATTGCAAGATGATGTATGATCACTTTTTATTTACTTATGATTATTACTGATCATCTTAACAAACAGGTTATCAATAGCCGAAGTACAGAGGAAGTTCATTTATATTGTTCTGTCAATAACAAGGTCATTTTTATAACTAAAAAGGGTCAACAACAAAAGATGGATGGATGGATCATATGTGACTGAAGGTAGCCACCCAATCCATTGACATGGCTGCGATCAGCAGAGCTTTATCTGTTAACCAAAACGTTGCGCTTCACTCTTCAAGATGATTTTTTGATCAGATAAGAAATAGCTCTTGCTAAGTTAAGTGATTGTGTGCTCTGTGGCAGGCAGAATCTGAGGTTGATGACCCCAAGCTTCCGTTCTCCTACTGTTTTCTCTGTGGTTGGAGTGAAGGTGTAACTGGTTTGCAGCTCAGAAGCACATTGTGTCAGGGCAGCTCATATTTTATTCAGCATAGAAGTCTGTGTGGAGCGTTCCCAGGTTTGAAGATGAACAGATGGGGTAAATACAGGTACAATTCAATGCTAGGAACTTGCATTTTAATCCTTAGACTGCTCAGCATTAGACACAGAGAGAGGTGCCCCTTCCATCTTCTCAAAATTCAGTTTTACAATGAAATTTCTCTTCAGGAAAAAGGAACCTCAATATTTGTAAGAGTGGGTTTTTTTTAAAAAAGGAAATTATATCCTATTGGCCATTTCTGGGAGGTGTAAAGTGAGCAAAATATTGGACAAAAAACTTATTAATTGGGTCTTACTCTTCTCTCAGGAATCCCAGCATGTTGCAAAAGGGATGCCCTGGGTGAGCTCTTACTGTGTAAATGTCTCTGCTCCAGGGTCCTTAAAAAGCTCATTTGCTGTAGCTGCTAAAACCTCTTTGCTTCCAACAGTCATAGCAAATAGATGGTTGCTAAAGGTGACGTTGGATTGCTCAAATGGAGGAGAAGAATGGGGAGAGGTAGATGTGGTGCCACGTGAAAGGGAAAAGCATCTCCAGCCTGGATCCCAGGAGCACGTGGAGTGAATGGAATAAGTTTTCTTTGAGCAAACCTGCCAAACTCTCAAGTGCGTTTCTCGTGCTTATTAACACTGGACTTGAAGAACCCGATAAGAATGCAATATAAAATCAAAGAGCCCCTAAAGACTCTGAGATTATATTTAATACTCTCCTATCACCAGTCCCTGAGTGCTTGGCAAGAGAAACGGTGACATTTACTAATCAGTACCCTCTCTTATTTGTCTTGGCTGGAAGTCTCAAGTCCTCAGCTTATTGAAGTTACTACAAATGCTCTCCATTAGATTCTGTGAAACTTCCTGGTATTTGCAGTTGAACTCGACGGCAGTGTCACGAAGGAGTTAGGTCTTTAAGAGGTGGTGCAGAACTTGCCATGCCGTGTATGTAAATGGGGTGTGTGTTTTATTCTTAATGCTTGACATTAATTTTCCTTCTGAACATTTATGACTGCCAGCACTTTCCTGCTCGTTTCTGGATGCACAGGTTTGTTTCATGTCATGATGAGGAGCTGTTTCTTACTACAAGGTGGCTTTCGATGTTCTGTTCTTTTGAACACCCTTTGGAATCACCTGTAATGGTTCAGGTGATGTAAAGTGCGTTTTGTTCTCCCGAAAGCTGGCGCACAGGAATAATTCCTGTAAAGCCACAGCGGACACAAGGCAGGTGCAGAGGTGCTCCCCATGGCAAGTCACCACTGATTCCCTCCTTATTTTGGTCACTTTCCCTGCAGCACTGGACCACGCTTTTGTTCAGACTTCGAACTGAGAAATAAATGGTTATAAAATGGTCTGTGGAGCGCATACCATGGCTTTGCAGGCTGTTACTGGTCTGCAAACCACAGTTTGGCTGCTCCACAGTGTTCTCAATTGTTCTGGGGTTGCCCTTAGCAGTGAATGGTTGGTTTATTCTTTATACTCTTTTCAGCCCTTGGCTTGTTTCTTGCCAGTCAGAATTGTGCTGTTCATCCTCCTTCACTCACCAGCCAGGAGAGGAAATTCTTCCTTCTAGACAAGAGCTTTCCTCTTAATTCCAGGCACATTCGTTTCAAATTCCCAAGGCAGGATATTGAAAATTTCCTCAAGTTAACAGGGCTTCACAAATTCACTTACTATGGAAAATGTGAAATTTTGGTAAATTGGAGGCCAGAAAGTGCTATAAAATCCCTGGATTTTATAAATTTCAGCCAATGGGAAAAGTTCCCAAGTGCTGAAATGGGTTTCTGCGAGTTCTTTCTGCCTCTGGCTTTACTAAGAGAGAGCATCAGCTGTGTGACTTTGCTGTTAGAGGGTTTTTAGCTGGTGAGTTCTAAAGGCCTGTTCCATCATATCATGATATCTGATATGATAAGATGTGATATATCTGGACACTGATTTAAACATTGACGTGCTTCAAGTCCTTTTGACTTCAGCATTGATGTATTAATTTCTTGCAAAAGGAACAGATGACAAGGCAGAACATGTTACTGAAACGTGCTATTCTCTGCTTCTATGGAATTATGGAGCATCTTCTTCTGTTTCCAACTTGGAGCAGCCATGGAATTCCTTCTTAAAAATCAAGATTCACAGGGATGCAGCAGGGGCAGGCTCTGGTCTGTCATCCTCTGCGCTGTCAGAGCCTGCTGAAGGCATCAGCCGTGCCGGTTTCAGTTTGGGTTTTGTGGATTTTTTCCTTTAAATGACAGTTTATCTGAGCTCAGGGAATGAATGGATAATGTTACTATTTACATAAGCTCATTGTGATCTGTCTGGGTAATGTAATCAAATTAGGGTTAACTGCAGCTGGAGAATGCCAGCTTGTAAACTGTTTTTCAAAATGAATCACATGGTGTTGCTTGACATGTTTAGAATACATTCAGGAGGCTTTGCACAAATTATAGCACATCCCAGACTGATGGGACGGAGGCAGGATTCTGTTGCCACCAGTTCACTGAGCCCAGGAAATGGGATGTAGGGGTTCATGAGGAGGCGGAGGAGATACAGCTCGGAGCGGACCCTGCACCCCGCATTTCCTGGCGGCTGCTGCTGACACGTTGTCTGTCTTTTGGCTGAAAATCAACCGATCAGTTGATAGAAAAGCATCTGGTGTAAATTTGGGGAACGTTTAAGAACATCTGTGTGAACTGCCAAGGTGCAGCCGCTGCGCACTCCAAGCCTCTATTTAGTCTTAGGGCATTTTGCGTAAGATGAAGTCCAGCCTGAGCTGAACTTACCCCACGAGTAGCTTTTCAAAGCATCTTTTGTTATGCTTAGTAATAAACATAGCATCTGGTACTTACTTTCCCTCTTTCTCCCTTTCCCATTGAATCAGGAGGTGCTTTTTGCATCAACGGCACTGCAGTGTCCAGTTCTTTTGCTGTGGGAAGTGATCTCAGATCTGTCTCTGAGGACATCAGGCCATGGGCCATGTCCAAGCTGTCTTAGTCCCATACTGTTGAATTCTGGACATAACCCTTACCCTTTTTAAACTCCAGGATTTTCAACTGTAAAGGAAGGATGGGAAATGCCATTTAAAGTTGCTCCTGGTCTCCCACTGCTGGTAAAATACCTTTTTCCGCACAAACCGTTCGGATAGTTTGCATGGGAAGATGGTTCCATCAAATCTAAAATACATCCTGGCTCTGGGGTTTGTTTCCCTGCAAGTTCTATAGCAGAAGGAAACTGAACAGATATTTCACCTTGTCAAAATGCAGCCAGTTTGCGGTGCTCTTCATGACCACGTACATAACCAGCCCCTGATGCTTTCCCATGGAAGTACCAGGTTTGAATGTGATGAAATACTTCTTACAGAAATTCTGTTCCCTAAGAATGATGAAATTTGGGATTTGCTCTGAATTGAGATGGGGGGGGGGGGGTAGAAAATCCTGTTTGAGCAGCAGAACTTGCCCCTTGCATGCAGATCTGTCCAAACCAGCACAAGGAAGCTTGTGTTGGCATTTAGATTCAGACTCAGGAATTCCTGACTCTTAAGCCTGTTTATATAGGACTATACCGCAGCCCCATTTGCACTTCATTTTAGGGGTTTTTTTTCCCTCTCTACGTTTAGGGCCATGTTGAGCGGGTGGATTGTGCACTCTGAATGCACGCCTTCAACCAATTGTATTGAATGGTGTTTTGCATCTAATAATTACAGTTAAGTGTCTTCATTTGGAAGCAGCAGACTTCCATGAAGGCTTTCAGGTCATTTAGCACAGACATTTATATTACAGCTCTGAGAGTTTCATTGCCTAACTGTAAAGGTTTGGGGGGTTGAATGTACCCAGATCCACAAGTGCTTGGGCTTGGGAATGGTCAGGGATTCCCCAGCAACCTGGAGACGCATGCTGCTGATGCTTCCAGTAATTCAGGGTGAGATTTCAGCACGTGGATGTGCACACACAGGTTCTAACTGCTCTGGTGTTCGCCTCTTGCTCCTGTTTGCTTTCAGCTGCTTTCTGAACTGCAGTTTCTGTATCTATTAGAGCGGTTGTATACTAGGGGCTGGTTTAGGATCCTGGCTGTGTAGAATACGACTCGTCGTTATTGCAGCTGAGCTGGGAGATGTTTGCCAGCAGTTTGGGAATCTGTGAACTGGTCCATGTCACCTGGGCATGGTCAGAGGGCTCCAAGAGCTTGGTGCCAAACCCTGGAAAACCCTGCCAAACGCTGCGGAAACACAACGGAGCTTCTTTGGACCTTCATTTATTACCGTGATTATTTTAAGTGAGGTTCCTTTGCAGTCTATATCCATTCTCATCACATCTTGGGTTTCCTGGTATTTGGATTGCAGTTCCTTGGAGCTTTTTTCTGCTATTTGGTAGCCAGAATACATTGCCTGGGTCTGGAAGTCTTGAGTACCTTGACCCCATCTTAGTGCTTGGGTGGATGCTAAACCTGAGACACCTGAGATCCCCATTGAGGGCAGTGAAGCTGCTTAATATGAGTCAGGCTGCTTGATCAGGTCCTTGTTGAGTACATTTATCCTGATGGGGCTATGGAGTGTGATAGAAGGTGGAGGTACTTGACCCCCAAATGCCCACTGACCTCGATCTAACCTGAGGTGGAGCACGGCAGTGGTTTCATGACTTGTGTCACCACTCCTCTGTTGGAGGAGGCACTAAGAAGCTCCCTGCAAGACTCTGGGAGAACTGAGATGCCGAAGCATCCCATGGTCAGTCCCTGTCACTGGGACACGCTGCTGGTGTGGTGCTGGCAGCTGGATTTGGTCCCCACTCTGCTGTGGGGGATGTGCTTTTGGAGACCCCATGGGTCCCCATCCTCTCTGAGTGCCCAGAGCCCACATCACCTGCCACTGGGGAAAGGAACGCATCTTCCTATTGGCTGAAACTGAAGAAATCACTTATAGGAGTCACAGAGAACATGAACACTTGTGGGAGAAAATGACGATAGTTCTGGTATAATCCTTTCATCTGATTCCCAAAACATCCGTGTTGCTCTGTTGCAGTTGGGAATTTTGACCTATAAAAGCAAGGAAACAAACAGTATATTCCAACAGTTGCAATTCAACTGAATTTTGCTTCTGTTTTGTTTTTTCTCAGCAAATGTTGACTGATCCCGAGGTGACCTCCCAAGAGGGCAACATTAAAAAGGTAGGACATGGATCAATCTTATCCAAACTGTTTTACTGCCTGGCTTTGAGGTGCAGCTCGGCACTTTGTCTTCTCCTCCTGCTGCTGAGCAGAGGTGTGTGTCGTGACAGCGTTGTAAAAGGTTTCCAATATTTGCTGCTGCTTTTCTGGATGAAGTGTTGTGCTGCTGTTGGCATCTTTTTCTGTCTTCTTGTGATTCCAGTCCTTATGAAAAAGAAAAAGAGAGTTTAAAGTGCTCCTTGATTCAGCTACAACATAAACAGCTCCTCGTCCAAAGTGAAAAACCTCATTTACCTCTTTTCCAGTAAAAGAAAATGTTGGTCCTTTGTTAAAAGTGCTAAATTTTTAGAGGTCGCCTCACCATGTAAATGTGGCTTATGTGGAGTCCAAGGGAAAAGGAATAGATATATAAAAGCATAAAGTTTAACTCATGTGATGTATTACCAGTGCTTTTCATCACATTGTGATGCTTAAACTGTAATACTGACCAGAGAAAAATGTGTTCCAAATACAGCCCAGCTGTCTAAATCTCTTCCCAGTGGCTGTGGCGCAGCCTCAGTGCTGCATACTTCAGTAGCCAGGTTGCTATTTTGGTTGAGGTTATTCTTAGTAACACTAAAATCACATTATTTCCATGGCTGTCTTTTGGTTAACAGCTTTATTCAAGTAAAGTGTTACAAGTCATTTTGGATGATGGGCTCTCTAGATGTCTGTGTCTGTGTTGAGATGAGGAGGTGGCTGTCCTTCGCATCTGCAGTTGTCTCATAGCGAGTATTCACAGCACCCCTCAGAACACAAGAGTATTTGAAAGTGGAAGGTATTTTAAATTGGGACTTGAAGCAAGTGCCATTTTTATTCACCCATTGAGGTGAGCGTCAGTGCTGCTGCTTAACTGAAAGCTAAAAGGGAATACTTGTTTCCCTCTGCCAAACAAAATGAACTGTAAGACTTGTCCGGCTCCAGCGTCAGTTTGGGATAAGACATTCAGACCCATGTCCGGTGTGGAGCATCTGTTCTACCACGTGGAAGCCCCCAGCTTTGCTTTGGGAAGCCAGGCTCCCAACATGAAACATCCTTTGACCATCCCATGACCTTGCGAGGGACCTGTCGCAACACTGCTGAACTTTTTACCTTGTTCATCTCCATAACTCATGGGGTGTTGGTCTCTGCCTCTGTGGGATCCTTTTGTCTGGACAGACACAGTGACAAGGTGGCAGGTTCCTATTATCACAACGTGCTTGTCAGGCGGATGGGGGGAATTCTCCTTGGCTCAGCTGGCTCTTTGTCAGTTTTTAATTACAACATCACAAATAAACTCCGTGTCCCTACCTCACAGAACCTACAGGACCCTAAAGAGAGCAGGCTGTGTATGAGACAAGGGTAGAAGGAAGCATTAGACTGACAGCTTTACGTGTGCAATACATGGGTTTGCATTTAAATCTCATTTTATTTCGGATGAGAATGTTGCAGCAACGGCAGGTCTTTGAAACGTGCTGTGTGTCCTGCAATCTCCCCCTGTACAGCAGGTATAGAACTGGACAATTAGGATATTTGACAAGAGGGGGAAGGACTGGCCTTCCACTTGTGTCTTTTAAATGCATTGTAGAGAAGCACTAGTGGGAGTTTATGAGGTGATAAATTTATTGAAGGATGGGCAGTAGGGTTTTACAGCTCGGGTAAGAAAGGTCAAAGCAGTAAGGTAAAGAGTTCAAGTCTAAACTTTATGGCTTGTGACAAGACTGCTGCTAGACAGCTTTTCAGTCAGAAGAAGATGAAAAATAAGGAATGAAAAATCATTCCTTGCCAGTTTTGTAGTGTCTGGAATTGTTCGCAAGAGCTACTCGGGCATTCTGCTCCAGTGGCATAAAACTCTCCTGGAGGAAGAGCTCCTTTTCCAGCCTCTCTAAATCACTCAGTTGTCATATCCCTGAAGACACAATAGTTGAGATTTGACTTCAGTTTGTTCCTGTTCCTTCAGAGATAAGTTGGTGCTGAGAAGGTGACAAATGTGACTGTAGTGGGTGGGCCAATTTAAACCGGGGGAGGAGGATGTTGGAACCAAACAGAGGGACCATAATGGTCAGTGGCTCCTTTGGCTGCTGCATCGGGGTTCAGAACTGGGCAGTAACAAGAACTAGAAAGAGAAAAAAATCCCTAGAATGGAGAGAAAATCTGTAATAAAAAGCAAATGGAATGGGGGGGGGGGGGGGAAGTGTGATGGTGTGAGAGGCACAGGAAAGTGCTCAGGAAGCATCTCTGCTTGAAAACTGCCCCAGTGTTTGTTCTGCTCTTCATCTGCCAGACCAAAAATGCTCTTAAATAACTGCTCATACACTGAAAGGCAGTGAAAAGTCTGAAGATGCAGCAGAGCAGACACAGACACTTTTACTGTACACTGAAACAGGCCCTCTTTTGGCTCAAAGCAAAATAAGAAGTATTATCCCACTGTGCCCAGTATTTTTGAGTTTGTATTACTGTTATTTCTGCTGGGACCACTAACACCAGGGAGCTGATTTATTTGTTAGTGGTTGTCTCACAAGAACTCAGATTTCTAGCAATGCTATTAAAGAACCTGTACTCAGGGTCATTTTTCTGTATGTGGAAATGCAACAGACTAAAACGTGGTGTGCTCTGAGTAACTCTTCCTTTTATCTGCTGTGCTTGCTGATACTCAGTTTAACTTGCACAAATATACATCAGCTCCTCATCCTGCTTGTTTAATTTGAACGAATCGATGGTGGAAGTTGTGCTAAAATGGGAGATTCCCTCTTTTTAGTGACCTGAATGTGTGCATTCAGAGATGTGTGTGGATCTGTAAGTTACACCTGTGGGTATATTGCCTGTGCTCCCAAACGTCTCTTTTTTCCAGGCCATCTTCCTGCAGCCTGTTTATTTTGCTTAGAGAGTAGCTCACGCGCTCCCTTACTCTGCATTTTCTACGCTTCTCCACTGCGTTTAATACCAATGGCTTGTTACCATTATCTTCATTGTCATTTTGATTTAACTTTGAGAGGGAGATGAAAGATTCAGACTTCCTCCAGCAGGAAGCAAGGCCAGTGTCCATTACAGGATACCTTTTTTCCCAAGGAGCAGTGTTGGGTGTATTTATCTCTCCTCTAAGTCACTTTGGCCGACGGTTCGAGAATCACATTGAAGGAGGCTCTGTGCAGAGCTCCTGGCTATGGTGACAAGAGACCTCAGGGACTTCTCTTCAGTAGACTCTCTATTTAGTTTCTGTTTACTTAGAGGGAATAGCCTGAGGGGCTACTGGAGAGAAAACATCTGTGGAAGATAATCTATAGAGTTATCTATCTATCACTCTTGTCGACCCTGTCTCCCTTGAGAGCAAGCTGAGAGACTTGTAATAAAAAGGCATCGCTGAAGAGGCTTTAGGGACAAATAAAGAGACATGTTAAGGGCCAGCTGAAAAAGGATAGAAGACATTATTAAAGCTCAATAGCCGTCTTATCAAAATCCAATAGGATAGGCATTTGGCAAAAGGCTTTAAATTTATTCTTTGACTTTCTCGAGAGCTTGAATTTATCCATTAACAAGAACGAAGCACGCAGGGAGCGGGAGATGCTATCAGCTTCAAAAGAGTGGGATTCAATCTGGCATTATACAAAACACCACAACAAAAACTGAAGGCAAAACCCATTTTTCTCCCTGCTTTGGCTGAGTTCATACTCACACTGCAAAATACCAGAAGCTGGTAACATAATGCTGGTGTCATTGAGCGGAGGTAATTTGGGCAGCAGTGATTTATTCTCGACTCCCAGATCACACAGATTGGTTTTAAAAACAAAGTTACTCTTAGAGAACTGAGTGAGATCAGAAATCCTGACCTCTTAGAGAGCACCAAGTTGTAAACAGAAACCTGGGTGGGTGAAAAGCTTTTTCTCCTAAAACAAAAGAAGAAACCAACTGATGTTTTGCCACTGCAGATGCTAAGCGGGATGGGGCCATAAATCTCTCCAGGTTTATTATTATATGCAAAATGCTACAGGTCACAGGAACCATCTGATACTTCAGGAACACATTGTTCCCACAAGATGATTGATTGATAATTATGATAATTTGCAAAATGATTATTTGGGTATTATAACCATAGTTTGTCCCTCCAGATTGCTGTGAAGACATTTTCTATATCATGGGCCTTCAGAAATGGCCTCGGGCAACAAGGGATATGGAGAGGTCTGGTTGGTCTGTCCCAGTGGGATCTGTAGAACTGATGAATGATGACCCAGAGGAGTAAGAAATCAGACTTCAATAAGCAGTCAGGAAGGTAGTTAGAGAAGAGCAAGGGAACTGTTAACTGTCTTTTGTGGAGCAATTACCAGCCGGGCCATACACCCCCAGGCCTGAGCACAGCCTGTCATAACATTATACATGCAGAGATTTCAACTGGAGCCTGCAAAGTTCTGGGTTTTCAGCACTTACACTCAGTGCGTTTGCATTTGGGGGCTACTAGGAATATATTTATCATCTATGTCTAATAAAAAGTATTTTACAACTGTCAGTCAAGATTTCAAAATCCAGCTTTCAGTGAGATTTGTTCATCTTTCAGTTGTGTATGTTGAAGAAGAAAACCCCCAGTTGTAGTGGGGTTAAAACAGATCTCATACTGAGAA
>JBCJKH010079919.1:15818-30636 GCA_039877255.1 Loriculus beryllinus
GCCTGACTCTCGGATTTCAGGATTTAAGGTTAAGGATTTTCAGTAGGAGGCTCTTCTGTGCCGACAGTTATGAATCTAGGAGCTGCGCACTGAAAGGCTGGCATTTATGTGCTGCCTGTGAGAGAATATTCGGGATGATTAGGAGGCATTACAGCCTCTCCTCAGTTTAGAAATGCCAGAATGCCCCAGAGATCCCCATGAATCTGCTGCCAGCCGGCCCCTGTCAGAGCTGAAGGCAGCACTGTCTGGAGCCCAAAATCAACTTCAGGAAGGTCATGTGAAAGAAAATCCTCAGTCATCAGGAAGCCCTTGGCCCCGTGGCCTTTCTGACATTTTCTGACAACCCTTAAATCACCAGAGTAGACAAAACAGCACAAATTTTGGAATGATGGCCTCTGGGATTTCAGAGCTGTCGTTAATTTGGAAGGTAACCCCCACCGCGCTCTGCGGATCCTCCTCCGATGCCCAGGGTGAGTGTGCCAGGAGAGGTATTCCCAGAACTAGGGCTGGATTCAGAACCACACGTGGGATGGAGCGGGACAGGACCGTATCCGGTACCGCGGCAGCGGAGGAGCTGCCGCACCCCTGTGCCTGTGTGTTGCCACCACTTACTTATCCTGTCCTGGGAGTATCCATCAGTGTTGTAGGAGCGGGTTGAGCTGAATAGGACAGGATTCTGTTCCAGAGTGAAATTTGGACTCAAATTTATTGTATACATTGCATACCTCAGAGCAGCCAGATGGCTCTGTTGATACTATCTGGGATCTTGAGGCGGGCGCAGTATTCGGTTCATCGCACTGTGCAGCTATTAAAGAGAATATACATCAGATAGGAGCCTATTAGAGATGGCTAGCTAAATCCAAAAACCTGGACAGTAACTGGGAGGAAGGAAAGAGGGGGAATAGCAGGGGGAGTGACTTGAAGTTGCCTCCCATCACTATGGTGCTGCTATGAAAAGACAAATCAAAGATAAAAAGCAGGGACCTGGATGCCAGGGACTGGTAATTAAATATATAAATCATAGCACATACAAAAATGCTTTTATTCTTTTTTCCCTATGTTTTGCTTTAGAAATACATCAAGGGTTTACAGAGTGGCAGCAGTGACTGTTGTCCCAGGCGCGTTCTGGGAGTGCAGTGTATCTGGTGGTGCTGATTCCATGGAGTTTAGATGAGCTGAGGGTTTGATGAGATTATAAAAAGCCCAGATTTATTTTTTCATAGGGCAGTTTGGGGAGAAAAATCAGTCCTCAAAGTCAGCTCTTCCGTGATGTTCTATCTTTACCCTGGGAGATTTCACATGCAATAGCAGTGCTTCATGAGCAAATGAGGTTCATTCTCTTTGCCCTTCTAGTAGATACAGTAGTTGTCTGAGTGAGTGGTGTCCGCTGTGACCTGCAGTATGAAGCCAGATTTCTTTGAGAGTAATGACAAGATTTAGTTCCATGTCTTAATGATTGTTCTTGGGTTTTTTTTACTCACTGTGGATGTTTCTTTTCACAACATTGTGAGTTTTCAAACCTTGATCTCATAGCGAGTTGGGCCAGAAATGCTTCATTTAAACCTAATGGTGTTATATACTTGGAGATTATTTCCCTTAGCTTCTGATAAACGTTAATTTCTGTGAAGACTTTAGTAAAACAGTAACTTTTCAACACAGGAGTTTTGGGTTGGGAAGTGTGTGATCAGTTCTAGTCTGAGCTTTCATTTATATCTGTGCTAGAAGTGAGGATTTATGTGGTATTTAAACTGATCGGGACTTGCCAAGCTCAGAGTCCAAAGTCCTTTGTGTGCGCACTCAGAGACACAAGAGCTTGCAGGGCTGATTTCATCCTTCCCAAGGAGAAGATAAAGCAGCGGTTGAGGAAATGGCAGCGTGTCCAGGATTCTGTGCTGTCAGTCATTTCCAGACTCACCAGCCCAGCCCGGGTCTGAATTCAGCAGCTTGTTATGGAGTTTGTAACCAGCAAGGAAGGAGTGTGAGTGATGTGGGACCCTGCACAGGGGCTGAGCAGGTTGTGCTGGGGCGTCTGATCTAGGTCATGCTTTGCCTAGAAAGGTTGGACCAGAGGATCCTGGAGGTCCCAATTCTGTGATTTGGTTTCTTCCTATTTTCCCCCCTTATTTTAAAACGTAACACAGAGGTGCAGAAAAAGATGGAAAGCTGTGGAATAGATGATAAACTAGTTTATAAACCATGGAGGACGTTTTTCTCATGCTTCTATATGGGCTTTGTGTCTTATAAGCAACTGGAATGAAGAAATCTTCTGTCGTATGGAGGCATCCTATCTCCTGATGTTCATGAATTAGCTGATTATGTTGGAGTTTGTTGAAATGAGTGCTGGCCTCAGGAAGGGTGAGGTTTGCTACTGAGCAGTTTTCCAGATCATTAATAATTGCTGTAGAGATAGTTGTGCATATCTGCTGTCAGAACGCTTTAGACCCTGGTTGATGGAGTAATTCCTTCTGTTCCAGAAGAATAAATCACCAGTCCTAAAGGAATTGTTTCTCTTTATTTCAGTCTTAAGCTTCAGCTTGTGTCACCCACCAGACGACTGGTTCTTCCTTATATGCAGGCTGGTGGAAACTCTAGTTCAGAGAAATGCTGTTGCGTCAAGGTAGTTCTTATGATAGTGGTAAAGTGGTAGAGTTCTTCTTTCCTTAAAAACTAAATGAAAAATTAATCCAGAGGAATTTTCATTTTGCATATTTTCCCCTCTAATCACATGCATTTATATATAACACCAGAAGAGTATTGACTTTGATTGTTCATTCCCTTCCCTTTATATCTGGTTAACTCCTTCTGTAGTTGTGCCCAGAAATAGCTTGCGGGCAACATGCTGACTTACATTGGCTGCTTCAGGCTGCCTTTTGCTCAGCTGCTGCTGCCTTGATATGGAGATTAATAATATTCCTTACCCTGGGAATCTCAGAAAAGGTAACTCCTGAGCAACTTGTGGAAAGAGTTCAGGTCTGGTGAGCCCCGGGTTGCCCTGGAATTCTCTGCACTAAGATGAACACTGTCAGTCTCCTGAGTCTGGCATTACACTGGGCTTTATTCTGGCACGACTCCTTTTCCTTTAGCTCACACTCTTCATGTGGGTGGTTGCTTCTTTTCCACTGTAACTCCCATTAGGAACAGAGATCTGGAGCAATACTGTTGGGTTATTTTGTCCAGTTTCCTGCAGTCACATGCAGTAAGGATGTGCAGTCTTTCCTAAGTAAATGGGGTCCCTTCCCCCTTCAGTAAGATAATTTCTTTCAGGCTTTCTGTCTTCTGATGACTAGAACATGTCTTCTGGGTTCCAACGTAAATTTATTCCTGGCAGTTTATATTTGCCGGCCCTTTTGCCAATAAAAACTTCTCATTTGAATGGTAGCCCATCTTCCATTCCAGTTCTGATGTTCACCATATGCTTATCTGCTCTCTGCTTTGGTAGGCTTGCTGCAGACAGCACCCTATCTCCTGCTAATCAAATTGCAGCGTTTCTGTCCCACCCTTGGGAAAAACTGGGAATCCCAGTGTGCGGAAAAGCTGGGCTTTAAGATAATACTCGTTTTTCTAAAGTGTTATTATGTTGGTAGATGTCTGATGTCTACATCCTTCTCCTGATGCTGGGATGACTTTAGGCAAAGCACTCTACTCTTTTGTGCCCAGGTTGCTATTGACACAGCTACATGAGCAGGTTTACTTTCTAAAGGTTTTTAAATCCAAGGACAGAAGTCAGAATATTAAGAAGTCGATATTTTAATTATTATTACCCAGATAATAAGATATTCTCAGAGTAATGAAGTCAGAAAACCAAGGTTTATTACTTATTCCTGGTCTGTGTCTGTTATTTCTGAACCTGGACCAAGGCTGTAGCCATTTGCTACATGAATGTTTGTGTTCCTGTGACTCTAAAGTGTTACAGACAGAGGCTCTAAAACGACCATGACCATGAAAGCAGATTATTCTGAGATGATTTTAAATGGCCCTTTTTGCTGTGTGATAGGAAGGTTGGCAAACAAGTCCCTGCTGAATGTCAGAGTTCACAGTCTTGTTTGGTTTGGAAACTCACTCCCAAGTTTGGATGCATCTCTGAAATTCATCAGAACCCCTTTGGTCTGAAAAACACTGATGAAAACCTTGCACATGACTTCTTTTTGCATTAATTTCTCCTAATTCCTCGCAGTAACTGGGCTGGAAATACCCAAGAAATAGGTTTCCTTGTTGTATTTTCTCTGTTCCGTTTGTGGCGCCAGCCAAAGTCTTGAAGCGTTAGAAACTTCTGTGCATAAATAAGGAGAAAAGAAGCTAATGGTTTTTTTTCTCTGAAGGTTCAGAAATCCTTTCAAGCTGGACAAGGCTTTGAGTGTGTTTTCCTTCTTGCAGAGCTTTAGTAGAATTCAAGGAGATTTTCTTGTAGTGTATCTACATGGATCATTCCATGCCAGAGCAGAACCACAGGGATTGTGTTGGCATCATCATCAGATTATAGAAGAGCGCGTGGGGAGCAAGGGAACAGTAAATACTACAAATAACAAACTCGTATACCACTAATTCATTACAAAAAGGGGCAGATAAGCACTGGTAGGTCTGGCCCCTGCCTCGATACCTCTGGGTGGATGCGGTCCTGTGTGGATCTGCTGGAATGACAGGGAACAGTTGCTTTTAGTGTGAGAATGCTGTGCCAGAGAAAAACCCTTCATTTTTTAGGCTCTGGAGAGGGAGGATGTGCTTTTCAGACAATATATTTTTCAGATAATGTGGTTAAATTAATACTTGGTGTCAGTGAGAAAATGTGCTGGATCCTTTTGGGTAGGAAAAGAATTGTGCTGACCCCATTCACTGCATCATCCAGTATCTCTGGCTGGTCCGTGGGTCTTGTGCCTTTTGTACTCTCTTTCTACAATGCTTAAACGTGTCAAACACTGAATTAGAGGAGCTATGTGTTTGGTAACTGTCTTTCCTATTTGTGAACAGCCACAGCGCTCTTTGTCTTGACACAGCCACAGTTTCCCTTTGTTAGTAGCCCTTCTTCCCCTGGCTGGTTTTCACTCACATAAACCAGTTGACCTGCTTTAACTGTGCTTGCACAGTGTTCCCCCTTTTCGTGCTAATACAGCCCATCAAATATTTGTTTGATTTTTCTTTAAATATCTGCCTAAAAGAATAACTATTTTCTTTTTCTTAAGGAAAACGGAAAAGAACCTGCTGGGCATCTTACTTCACAGATCACACCAGCAAAACCAATATGGTGGCAGAGGGGAATCCTCTTTAAAAGAAACAGAAACACTTTAAATAAGTAAATTTGGTCTGACCATGCTTCTACTGGAAAATAAGATAAGCAGATGTCATTCTATAAAACAAGCCATTCTGTAAAACAAACAGCTGAAGCTCTAATCCATACTCTGCATTAACCTGAAGGGCAATCCCCTGTATCACACATCCATCACAATAAGGTGAGAAGAAGCCGATCTTGTAGCAGGAAAGGTTTGGGTTAGATGTTAAGAAGAATGGAAACTTGAAGGAGTTCTGGACCTGAGTAGCTTCTCCAGGGAGGAGATAAAATATCTGCCACTGGAGGCTCTGAGGAGGTTTAGACAAATACCTGCCGGGCTGGACGAGATGCACACAGTCCTGCATTAGAATGAGGGGTGGCCAAGACGGCTTCCTGAGATCCCCTCCAGCCTCACTGGGTTTTATGGTGCTTATAAGTTTATGTTGTTAATCGGCATGAAGGGATGTGATGGAGTGGGTGCGATGGGGGTTGAGCTGGGTCTTCCCTTCCCTGAGCAGGCTCCACAGGCAGGCTCAACCACACTAAAAGCATAAGAGGGGGCAGTCAGGGCTTTCTTTCTCCTTTTAGGCTGATTTGCTGTTGTTTCATGGTGCCTGGTATGTTTTGTGCCCTTTGTCTTCAGTACTCCTTATCAGCCACACGTTTTCATCCATTTACAAGTGGGTTTGCTGCTTGGGAGAGCTGGCAGGTTAAAGAGAAAGTTGAGCCGAAGGGCTGAGTGTTCCCTCCTAAACTCCTACATAGCTCTGTTTCCTACTATGGAAAGTAGTTGGTCCAGATTCTGAAACATATATTTATACACACTGGATAATAGAAAACTGAGCAAAAGGAAAGAAAGAAGAAAAAAGAAAAAGCCTGAAGGATTTGCAGCTGTGTGCCAGAGTCCTGAATCAGTCAGGAAAACAAGGATCACAGGATGTGGAATTAACAGATGCAGTAAAGGCTAGCAAATGAATGCTGAAATGTATTATGATTTTATAAAGAAGATTTAAGGTGTCAGAATGTTTTCTGTTTGAAGATGGAGGCTCTTTGTCCTTGTGGCTGACATTACTTCGTTTCTATGTAGCGTTGCAATGGGTGGAAACATCCTTTAACTGCCAGACAGCACTTACCGATAAGGCAGCCAATTAATAATGTTGATTTGAAAAGCCCAGGAATAGGTGAGAAAGCAAAGTCCTTTGGTAAGTCATATTTGCACAGCATTAAGAGTCCCCTTTCACCTGATCTGGTAAACACAGTATTAGGAACTCTGTGCCATTGAAAAGTTGAGGGACTATAATGATATGTGGAACTGATAATTGCCACTCCTAACTATTCAGCCCCCACTTATCATGCCTTTTGTACATACATACCTTTGAAAGGGACAGCTTATGGCATATGTATTTCTTTTTCCTAAATACGGAGGGGGTGCTTTTATTTTGGCTGCACTGACGTGTTTTATCACAGGAGGAAAGGTGGAAAAGGAATCGGCATTTCCTTCAAAGCTGGTGGCCCTGCTGTTGTAGACTTTCCATTGGGTCTGGACGTGCAAACAGCCACCCTGTTTGCTCAGCTGATGGCACAGTCTTCCCTCGCTGTGTCATTGTGTGTGCTCAGAGGACAAGATGAATGCAGTCTCTGATGGAAACAAGAAGTTGTCTAAATCTCTAAGCAAAGGCAAAACCAGTTCCCTGCGGTAACTGCAACTGGTTCCACGTGGGCACCGCTAGTTGCTTTGGTGTTTGGTGTGAACCTGCTTATTCTCAAGGAGCAGAAACACTAAAGATGTACAACAGTGACACACAGAACCAGTCCTAATCACAAAGGGGGCTTGAGCAGAGTAGAAGCTGTCAGGTGGCACAGAACATGCCCTATCATTGGTATCTTTGTATGTACACTTAAAAAGGCATAGAAATGGAATTAATTAGAAGTAGACGAAGCTGTTTGATTAAAGGGCTTATTTGTTGCCTAGACGTATGTGTAGGTATAGAAATGCAATTAATATGAGCGCGCCGTTAGCAGTGTCAGAGACCAGAAGTAATAGAGCTTAACCCTCACAAGAGCCGCCCTGTGAGGCTCTGTACAGTTCTTATCCTCAGAGCAGGACCTGCGTTACTCTGCATGAACCATTTCATCCCTTAACTCCTTCTGTGGAGTCATTTCCAGCCCAGAGTCGCTCTGGTCAGCGAAAGCTCTCCCAGGGCCAGCTCTTCCCTTCCTGCCATCGACAGGCTTGCAAACAGCAAGTGTGTCCAGGGTGTTCTCTGAGATATGTATAATACAGAATTCCTCAGCTTTCAAAATCCCTTAGGGTACAGCTCCGAGGACAGGACCTGCCTCAGCATCTCTTCATGTGTCACTGACCTGTAGCTACTCGGTCTGAGGGAGTCTGATTAAAACATAAGGGATTAATGAATAAGAAGCCTTTTGAAAGTGATGGCATTCGAGTGCTGCCTTCAGCAATTGAACTTTATCAGTTGCTGCCTACGTTCACGTAGGTGGTGTTAGAACTTACCTGCATTTCCAGTCAGTGTGGACTTTGAACACCTCTGTGGTCTTTGTGCCTGCTCCTCTGCTGTCTTCAGGAGCAGAGTATGAAGAGAGTGTGGGCTGAACATAACCAGTGCTGGCCTTGTCCTGGTTGAGTGACTTTGGAGGTTCGGTGTTTCTGCTCTTTTGATGGAAACGCTATTGACCTGAGTGTTGTAATGCAAGTATTCAACCACAGGTTCACCACTGCCCACTCGCTAATACCTTGTGATGGTCCATGATTGTGGAATTGGAATGTATGTGATACCCATCATGTGAGAAAATGGTCACCAAGAGCAGTCAGGGTTGGAACTGTAATCGTCATAAATGTGTATTCTCTATCTGTTCTTTCCCTTGAGAAAGTGCCTTGCTTTAGATGAAAAGAAATGCACTTCATATTTCAGCTGATAATGAGAAGTTAATAAAATTGGGATTTTGTGCAATGCGGGACCTCTGACATCTTAATCTTTATTAAAGAGACTTAAACTACCAGGAACTGCTGGTGCTGACTGGCACAGCCAGACTCGAGAAACACCAGGAGAGACTGGTCAAATGAACTGTTAAACAACTCTTCCTAATCCATCAGGAAGAAACAATAAGTGCTGGAAACATCTATTTACCATGCATCAATCACGCTTACCTAAGCAATTTCTAAGTAATTATACTTGTGTTATATAGTTCCTGAGATGACTGGTCGGAATGAGACATTTGCTTTATTAAAACAACAAACTGTACTTCAGTTGACATCTCAAATGTTGGTTCCCATTCTAACAAAGTAGTAATTTTTCTGGACATAACCTCTACTAATTGTCGTGCTCAAATCCCATCTGGAATTCAGAGAGCTGCTTTTCCCTTTTAAAAGCTTGACAAAAGGAGGGGGTTAAAATTAAGTGGTAGAGATTTTGTCTGTTGAATTTTGGTAGGTCAGGAAATAAAGCGTTAGGAGCAGCTTGGCAAGACGTGACCTGTGGGGAGCTGATATGTGGGGAGGGGAATAAGAATTGATCTTTGCTGCAGGAAAAGCTCATTGCCCTTTTCGTCTTTTTCCTTTTATTCTTTTCCTACTTCCTTTTATCCAAAGGTTTCCACATAGGTGCAGGGAGAGATGCCCTTTGGTAGGAGACTGATGGTCTCCAGAGCAGGACCAGTTGTAACCATCCAGCTGCCGCTGTTCGCAGTACTGACGGTGTCAAAGTTTTGCCTGTATTTTTCCTGACCAATATCACATTTTAGACTAACAGATAAATGAATGAGGAGCAGTTTGTACCTACGTTTTCTATAGCTGTACCAGTATATTTGGTGTCTTGTTGACCTTTGATGTCTGAACATTGTGGAGTTATAAAAACATATGTGTGTGTGTGTGTGTATGTGTGTGTTTTACAAACCCATCATTGTGTGGGGCTTTGAAATGTCGGTTTCTAATCCACTCAGAGAAAGGGGAGGGATAGAGGCTTTGTCAGGATCCAAGCAATTAGGATAATTAAAAAAGAAAGCTTATTGGGTAAACATGCTCTTAGATTGTGACCTCTTAATTAATGGACTACAGGGAGAAATTACAGCAGTGGCAAGATAATTAACACATGCATTTAAAAAGAACTGTTAGACAAGGGTATTAGAGGATAGTAAGACACAGATTTGAATCACCCAAGGACTGTGGAGGTGAACAAACGCAGTTGAACAAGACAAGATTTGCATGTATGAGTGCCCCAGCACACAAGAGGGAACAGATTAGGTTAACTTTGTTATCATACGAAGCGGCTCTTTTCGTGGTACGTTCCCTTCAGTGAAGCATTTGAGAGGTCTCTGCTGGCTTTTGCACATTATCCATGGAGAAGAATCCTGCCACGGAGTGTGCTGCTGTTCCTGGCAATTGTGAATGCTGTTAGTAGGGTGTTGGAGGCCTCCTTGCTGTGTGAATGTGGACAGCCACCCATCTGCAGATGGGATGAGGGAGGTCACAGCAAGTGCCTGAGCAGGGCTGGTTTGTGGCACCTTTCACCTCTCCTTGGCTTTGTGGCTCTTGCCAACTCCAGCAATTCCCATAAATATTTTGGAAACATTAGACAAAAACCAACCCAAAAGAGCTTTGTGACCCAGATTGTCTCCTGGAAGTACACAACACTCCAAAAGGCAGCAAAGAGGATTCCTGTGTCACCTCCAGCTTGCTGTGCTTTAGATCTTTAGCTTTGTCGCATCAGGTGGGGATTAAAGTTAGCATACTGGCAATGAGCCTGATAAGAGTGTTGTGGAGAAGCAGTCTCCTAGGAGAGGGATCTTGGGAGTTCTTCCTTACAGTTAGAGCCTTGTGCTGAAGGGAAACTGGGGATCATTTCCCTGCCTTGGGCAAAGTCAGTCCATCCCTGGGTTCTGCTAAACCTTCACTGCTGAAACTAACATAAAGACACCTTTTTCCATCACCCCAGCATGGAGCTAGCTCAGGCAAACAAGCTGCAGTACCCAAACCAGGGGTTGTTGGATTGATTTGCCTCTTTCTGTCACCAAAATGGTCTCACTGCAGTTAGGAAGCGGGACCATGCAGGCTGTTGAGTGGGATTTCTCAGGCCTCTGTCTTTAGCCATGTGCAAGTAATGTGCATGCAGAAAGGTGGGAACAGCCCAGGTGGGCTGTCAGTAATGGTGGCTGTCAGTAATGGTTGTCAATAACTCAGTAACTGTAGATTTTAGGAAACGTTCTATCACTGAATATGCCCAGCAAGTGACTTGAGCAAGAGGGGCAAGGACCAGATGACCTCTGAAGGTCCCTTCCAACCCAAGCTATTCTGTGATCTTCCTGTGACTGTTTTTTACTCACCTTAGGACTGAGGTCTGTTTTTTGAAGAAGGGAACAATTCCATGTAAAGATGAATCTGATCACCAACAGTGCCTCTAGGGTTTGCTTTGTTCTCTGCAGGGTGAGTGGCTGTATCTAAAGAGTATAGGGAAGGAAAGCTCATCCTCCCTCCATGAATCAAGCTGTAGCCAGCCTGCAGCCAGGGGCTGACTCTGGGTGGGATATGGAGATGCTTTGTCTGCATGGAATGTATCTCCTATACATAGGATAGGTGCCAAAAGCAGTTTTCTGGGCTCCCTAATCATTAAATTTCCTAAAGTCTAATGTATAAAAAGAACAAAATGCAGCAAATGTGAAAACTCAAATGATTTGTGTTTGGTGATCAAACCTCCTGTTATAAATGTGCACAGGAGCCAAAACTTAATGATTATGTTCAGTTTAAGAACATGGGATTTGCATAAGTCCCCACTCCTCACGGTCTCAGAGGGAACAAAGAGATGCTCTGCCAAGCCAACATTTCCCATCTCCAGCCGTGCACTTACCCAAATCCCACCCACTTCTGGGTAAGTCTCAGCATTGCTGCTTTTGTCTGTGTATAAATGTCCCTGTTCAGTACAGTGTTCATCCTACCTGGAACATTAGAGATGCATGTAGACAAAAAACTAAAATAGAAAAAAAGCAGCTTTATGAATGTTTGATTAGGGACTTGGGCCCCAAATTTTTAACTAATTGAGTACATTAAATAGTATGTCTCTGAAAGACACTTTTCAAAGCTTCTTTAATAAAAATTCTATTTGGGATTTGACCATAATGGCTATCCTTGCTTGCCAAAACATGACTTCTTAGCAGGTGACTTTCATCAAGTACATCTGAAATAGTACCTAAATGAATTAGCAATAAAATGGACTTAGGCCTAGCAGTAGGAGCCTCCATTAATCTTGGGTTAATCACTAAAGAGATGCCATTCACTTTTCTTAAGAAGTCACATTTTTCTCCCCTTGCTGGCGACCAGATTTCATAAAGTAACATATTTCTAATGAAAGGGCTCTGCTTGAATTAAAACCCTGAAGGTTTATGCAGATTTTAGTTTTGATTACTGCTGGCATGGGCTCTTAGCAGACTCCGGAAGGTAGGTCCGCAGTGAAAGAGCCCCAGCATGCAGTTCATAATATTCTTTGAAATAAAATAGTGCACTTGTACTTAGTGGCTTTAATCAGCTCTGACTTTTGATAGTCAAACAATAGCTAATTACAGTAACACCTGCCTTCTAAGTCATGTCATGTAGGTTATTGCCAACAAGAGACCTTGTATCTTAGCTGCATGATTATTATAGAGTCTAAAACCTATCTGTTAAAAAAAGAAGGAGGGAGAAGAACTGAGTTTGGTAGCCATTATACGTGGTTTTATTGTCTGGTGCATTTCTGGCTATTCTGTTTGCCATTCTATGTGTGAAAAGCGAAGAGTTGGTGTTTATGACCAGATTAGAGCTGGGATTCAAGAAAAAGGATATGGTTTTGCAGCTCTCACTTTTCTATAAAGGAAGGTTTGGTAATGCTGGATAAATACATTTATAAAGGTCTTTGGATGTGTCTCAGTTTTCCATGTAGCTCAAAATGTAGAATATGTTGTGAGTTGTTTGTATCATCTAATCTCTGGCGTGTAGCCACCAAGTAGAATTGTGTGTCACTGTCATTAAATGGTACAGTGAGGGGGACAAAGGCCCATTTATTTCAACCTTCATCACATTTGGAAGGGTTTCATAGAATCAGATACCCAGCTAAGAACCCGATTTTGAAATAACCATGTTTGTGGAAATAAGTCCACACCTTTTCCCCCCTGGTATTTGCCTTTACTGGGAAGGATGCAGTCAGAGGAGCCTCACTGCTCGTGCTGGCTGCGGCGGAAGCCATTAATTATTGTCTCATTGAAGACTCTTTTCTCATTAATTTTGCTGGCAAATAAGGCTTTGTTTTCGCAAACTCAGTCAAGTGAATAATATCAGATGTTCGCCAGAGGCTCAACAGCCTCTGCAACAGCTCTCCAGGAGCCAGAACTACAGATGTGTGCCCTGGTGCTGCAAGGGATGCTCCCTATTCCACACCCAGAAAAGTCCACTTCTACACCCAGTGCTGCCAGACTTTGTCTCAGAACTGTGTGACCAGTGAAGCTAGAAGGGTATTTGATAACTGACCGTTCAGAGGAAGGCTGCTAATGAAAAAGGGGCAAAACCAAGCCATGGTCAGGTCTTGTTTCACAAAGTATATTCCTATGCGTGTGTAGAAAAGCCACTGCTTTACAACTGGGTTATGGACAATGCAGAGCATGTCCCCACCCTCTCACAAAGGGCTTGAAGGCAAACAGATGAAGTTCTGGGAAGAGTATCATTCTCAGATAGCTCTGCCCTGACAGACAACAGAACATTTCAGTGTTTTGGGATTCTGACAAGATGGGGTGTATCTCTGCTCCAGGCTTTTCATCTGCAGTCGTTTCATTGCTTTACCATGTTAGGCAGACTCTGTATTCTTCATAAGTGACAGCCCAAACATGCTATGATGTAAAGTGCGTGAGAATTGGAGGAAGATGGTCTGCCTAAGGTGACTTACAGGTTGCTTCGAGCTGCGGGATGCATTCTGAGGCCTGCCCCGCAGTCCTGGTACTGGGAACATCAGTGGAGAGGACAGAGTCTGCTGTAAACGATGAGGTCCTTCATCTCCATTTGGCCAGTGGAGAAACTGCAGTGCGAGGTGTGAAATGGCTTGTTGAGACTGAACCGATGAGGCAGTGACTGAGCAGGGAGTACAACATAGCCGAGTGCTGCAGATGTGATTTAAATTTCTCTTTACAATCCAACCCTATGTTTAAAAACCATTCCCTCTGGATTATACACAGAGTTTGCAAGGAATGCATTCAGGGTTCCCTCAATGAATGTGGAGTACGAGTGCATGTTAAAAGGAATTGTTAACTCTGCTTCCCAAAGCTACTTTTAAGTTCAGCGTTAAATGGGCTGATTTCCCCCCTGTAAGTTATTCTTTCTCACTCTATCATTTGTCATGTTAACCTCAAACTGTGTAGTAAGAAATCTTCTTTATATCAGTTACCACGTTTGCCATATCTGATCAGTTTGATTGATCATTGCCTGAGCCACAGGTTGGTAATAAGCTGTTTTGAGAGAGACACACATTTCCCATAGGACAAAATTGGCATGACAGCATTATAAACTGGCCATTTATCAACCTTCTCCCTGGTGGTCACTGTCGGAGCACTGTTAGGCAGGCAGGCAAGCCAGACCTCTGCGGCACGGCGGGGGATAGAGCCGGAGCTGGTGGGCACCGTGGTGCAGCTAATACAGGAGACAGTAATAAATGATGCTGTGTTTGAATCAGAGCCATTGGTGCAAATGTCACGCTTAAAGTCGACCACCTTCCTTTTCTGAAAGCTGCTCCTTCGGATGCACATCAGATTGTGCTGCTTCCCCGGCTCAGTGGTCCTGCTCCAGACAGGAGCAGGTCAAAACTATCAGTGCAAGGAAAGAACAGCGTCACAAGCAATGAGGGGATGCCTGTCCTGTAGCACACGTGATGGTGCTCTCTGTGCTGCCCAGAATACCGACTAGAGCAAACTTGTCTTAAATCTTTGTGTGCCTCACAGTTGTATGGGCTCTGTTTGTGTGTAGGAAAGTAAAGAAGAGACACACTCCACCTTAAAACTGATCTGCAGATATTCATCACTTAAGTTTTTATTTACTTAAAGCCCAGGGAAGGAATAAGGTGATGTAGGGTCTCCAGTGCACTGTAGCATGGTCATTGATCTCTCCCTTGCCCTGTTGCTTGAAAAGCAGCAGCATTCCCTGCATCAGGAAAAGAAGGCTTCCTGTTCATAGCTGGGCACTGGGAGACTTGCATGTCTTACGCCTTTACACTTCTGCTGTCTTAATTAGTGGATTTTGAGAGTGTCATACCTTTTGGAACTGATACTGCGGGTACCTTGAGGACTCAGCAACAGCCTTGCATTAACTTCAGACAGTTGAATTTGATTCTATCATTTCCAAGTTATGGGTCCTGAGCTGCAAGTCTGTATTGTGTTGTAATCAGGCCTTGATTGCATTTGATGCTGGAGTTGAAGAATCTCTTTATTAGAACTTCAGAATCATAGAATGGTTTGGGTCAGAATGGGGTATAATATATTAGAAATGGGCCAAAATGGCATAAAACACATTAGAAATGGGAAAAGAACAAG
>JBCJKH010079919.1:36579-53023 GCA_039877255.1 Loriculus beryllinus
CAGAGGCACAGAGACACCCACAGGCTTCTATAGCGATGGGGCTCTCCCGGTCTGTGTTTCCCTGTGGGAGCCAAATCTTCTCTGCTCTGGGAAACTGAGGCGGGGGGGTACGGGCAGCATCCCCTCAGGAACCGCTGACCATGGAGGTGACTGCGGCTGCAGGCTCATCGCCGTCTCCTGCTCCCGCCGCATTGCTTAAGTTTAGTCTCTTGTTAGACATGGGCCTTATCCCTGAGGCAGAGGCACAGAGACACCCACAGGCTTCTATAGCGATGGGGCTCTCCCGGTCTGTGTTTCCCTGTGGGAGCCAAATCCTCTCTGCTCTGGGAAACTGAGGCGGGCATTGGATACGAGCTGTACTGGGAGCTGCCCAAGGAGCATTCCCCAAGGGGTTGGAGAGAGGCCCTTCAGTGAGTCTTGCTCCCAGGGCGGTCTCCATCCAGCAGAATACACTTTGCTCCAGGTGTGCAGCTTTTATCTTAAGCTGCTGGCCTTTGGCTTAAAGCAAAACCATCATGAAACATGGCTGGTGCCTCCGGACAAACACAAGTGTTGGAGTTCCCGAGGGTATCCTTGATTTCAGAGCTGCCCTTCACAACGTCCCGTATTTTTTACTTACTTTTGGGTCTGGTCAGAGGTACTGTTATTAAATGATGATGTGGCTGAATTCTGGTCTTGATTATGCAGGTATTCCTGTTACTGAAAGAGTTGCTCCCTCTTACATGGGTCTGAGTGGGAGAATAATTTGCTTCCACAAATACACCTTTTTGTTTCCAAGTGTCAACTTCTATGAGGGTTTGGTTTCAAAGGGGCCATGTAGTAGTTTATGTCTCTATCGAGTCCTTAAGGATTGTGGTTCTGTTCCTAATAGTGGATCTGTGAGCACTACATCAAAACTGACAGCACTTTTCTGGATATTATTATTCCAGTAAAACAGCCGGTGCCTGGATACAGGGGATACAGGACATCCAGAGCACTGGGAGCAGAGCTGTGTGGGAAGGTTTGTTGGCAATGAGGTACAGCTTAGAAGTTCATTTAACTGCATTTAAAAACAAACACGCAAGCAAAACCCCCAAGCCCGAGGATGCTTTCACTACTAAAATACTCCAGGTTTGTGCCAGGATGGTAATTTTCAATTTAGCCAAAACACCAAAGATTTCACTAGAAGATTTCTTTGGAAGTAGCTAAATGTGGCCTTGTAAGTCCTTTTATTAAATTATTCCAAATGCCATTGAAAAAAAAAAAACCCATACCACTTTTTGCATACCAAGATGAGGAATTTGGCAGCCTCATGAATGTGGAATTTTGTGCTTTGTTGTCTGATTATGTATTTATTCCTTATTGTATTGGGGGGGGGACGGGACTCCCAAGAGGAGAGGTGGCACCATGACATGGGTCCACCCGGCTCTGGGATGCATCCCCTGCTCCATCCATCCTTCGAGGACCCGGAGTGCAGAGGGAAGAGGCTGTGATGCAGATATGGAGTGGCTCTGGTAGTGAGACGGCTCGTCTGGAATTCTGCATTGATCTCTTGATGTTAGAGCCTGCAGGATTTTGGGACAAGTTCCAGGTTTGGAGAATGTTGAAACGCTGTTAGACATGTTCTGAATTTGTGGTTAACTCGGAAAGGCCTGAACCTTGTTTTAATGCTGTGTGGATCCCTTTAACCCCTGAACTGTGGCAGGATAAGGCCCTAAGCTAACAGAATAACTGTGAGCGCCCCGTTCCAAATCGCTCCCATTTATAACGGCACTGGAAGTATTTCTGTGCTGTGTGTGTGACATTTGCTAACATTTTATTAGACCTACATTTGAAAATTAATTCACAAAGGGCAGGAGCAGGGAAATCTTGATGAGCCGTTAATCAGCCCCCTTCTCAAAGCAAACCCAGCCACATGCTTGTGTAACAAGTTGAATGTATTCAGTGACAGTTTGCTTTAGCTGGAAGTGCTCTTTCTGTTTCGGAGCTGTGGTGAGGGCTCAATTCACTCCTTATTGCTGCTTACAAAAACATGTTTGTTTAGGCTTCTAGTTTTTATAGCTCTTGCTGCCTGCAAGTACTCAGGAGGCTTTATTGTCTGTCGTAAATGATAATGCTGCTGCTTTACACACGCATGTAGGCAGATGCACAGGTATGCATAGGTATTCAGAATGCTTCCAAGTTACCTGTCAGAGAGTTCAGCGTCTCTCCTATTCACAATCACCTGTTTTCATCAACCAAAACTGATCTTGTTTAACGTGAGGGACGTTTTGGCTTTTACCAGCGGTAGGGAGAGCTGTGTGTGATGTAAACATTACTGATGGCTAATGCATATTGCCAGTCTGCACTCCTAAAGCAGTAGCCGTGACTCAGTAGCATCATAAAGCCGGGGTGGTTGAGAGGGGGTGTGCATCATTCCTGATATCTTACATGAGTGAAGGGTTCTGAGCGTGCCCAGCCAACCCGGGTTACAACCCCTTAGTCACTGTACTTGGTGTGCAAAGAGCCACTTCTGGTTTAATCTAAATAACTTGAATGGTTCATTGCAGGCCAACGGGGACTGAGGAATTGCAAAATGTTGGGCTTTAGCCAAGGTTGTTCCTAACTAAAAAGTCCCTCTTCAGATGTTCGATGTATGTTTGTTCTGGTTTGGGTTTATTTGATTATTCTAAACACCATTTGTGTATACCATGCTTTGCAGACAGTTACGGATTACAGGCTCCCAGCGTGAGAGACTGTGTTGAGTTTGGTGTGAATGCAGCGCAGTGTCACACAAGGAATAAGTTCTTATTTTCTTACATTTTCAGCTTGCTTTCCATTAATTGATGGGATATTCCTGTGCTATGTTCATTTCAATACACCTGTAATGGTCTGAGAGGTGACAAACCTCTGGTTACAGTTGTGCACAAGGAGCACAATTTGAACATCTCTCTTCCTAGCTTCAGTTGGGCCTGAAAAAGGTACAAAAATGAATCTGAGCTCTCACAGTGGTTTTTTTCTGATTCTTTTATGTTTTGTCTGAACACATTTGAAAGCATTTTGGGGAAAATCGTGCTTTATGGAAGTGAATTTAATGGAAAGAGGCAGGGAGAATGAGAGGTGAAGGACCCCGCTGTCTCCCAGCAGATTTCAAGCCATGTTCCTCAGTGAAATTAGCAGAGTTGGTAAAGACAATCTCAGGTCACTTCATCATCAAAGGGTTAATTCTAATTTTGAACTTCCCAAATGTCAGTGCTCTTCTATCCAAAATTACAGCAACTGCCTTTATCAACATATGCTTTTCATTACCTACAAGACTTACAGTATTTTTGGTGTCTGTATCAACTTGATTCAATTACTGGTACCACTGCGAGGGAACATTACCTCCAGGGAAAAGGGGGTGAATGCATCAGTGCCCATGGATACAGTGTACGGAGCAGATTAATATAACAGATTTACATCGAGACTGCTGACTCCATTACTTTAAAACTCCTGTAATTGACTTTCTTAAAAATGACATTAGCATTTAAATGGTACTATCGTTACAGGGGTGAGGGTTCAGCGGAATATGATCAATTTATTGAGCTCTTCAAATGTTCTTTTGATATTTATTTTTCGTTGTCATGCTGGAGGGTTTTTCTGGTGGTGTGTCAGACACGAGGCGACGTCTGCAGCACCGAGGTGCTGCTCTGTGCAGCCGCTGAGCAGCAATGCGTGAGGTGCTCGCCGAAGCCAGCGGGTGACCTACTCGGAGTTGTCTTCCTTGCCTGCATCCCCCACGCCCCGCAGCCTTTTCTGAGATGGGAAATTCCAGTGTGACAGAAAGCCCTCATTTACAGAAGCTGTCTGTGGGCTGCCAGGAGAGGCTGGTGTTGGGGCTGCTTGTACAGAAACAGCCAGGAACATCACCCACCATGATGTCCCTTCTCAGCATGGCGCATCGAAAGCATTGCAGCAGCATCCATACAGCCACCAGTACAGCCATTGAGGCAAGCTTGCCAGAGATTCCACATTGCATAGGTAGCTCCCTATCCCACTGCCTTCCACTATGAGTTAGATGCATAGCACACCTTGACCCTCAGCACAGTGCACGTTTCCTGCTGGGACATTTGTTCTGTAGCAGGCCCATGGCATCGTCCACAGACCTTGAGGCATGTAAAGCACCTTCCTGAAGGTGAGAAGTTCCTTGATCACTGAACAGGCAAAACTCCTGAGTTTTACTGACTAACAGAGATTTGGAATAGTTTCGTTAGAGCCAATGCCGTCACCATGGAAGTAAGAGATCACGAGGATCATCTTGCAGCACCTGGTACTTTGTTGTTGTAAGTCATTAAAGACTGAATGATTTTGAGGAGATGTTTCAAGTGCAAAGTATATTGTGAAAAACCCCTCTTGCCACGAGCGCAGCCTGTGCTCATGGAAGTTCTAACCCTGAAGACTGGGATGGCAACAAGCGGTGCCTACCTGCTGCGTCATTCAGCACTGATTTCTGCATCTTCTGATAGAGAAGCATGAGTGCAAAAGTGTATGCATATGCATGTGTATCTATTAAAATGGTTAATTCTAGCGTAACATCCTGATGTCCTTCATAAAGTAAAGTTTTGGAAAGCTTTGAAGACAGATCAAGGACTAACCATGAGACTGAAATGGCCCAAGAAGAGCGTCTTTTCAGGCCTGCAGACTAGGCAAATAGTTTAGGAGTTAGGATGTTTAAGAGTAGTAGATTTACTTGAACATATCCGTTTGTGGCTAAATAGGTTTTAAGTCTTTTCCTCCAAAACCATCTGATGTCACAAAACCAACCATGAACATGTAACAGTCTATGGGACTTCGATGAGTTTATTTTGTTTTCTCCATTTTTAAAGCAAAATCTAAATGGAGAGGACAGCAACAACTACACTGAGTTTTTACAGTTTTAACCGATGGCTGATAGAGTTGATGCATCTCAGTCCCATTCTAGTGGAAAAGCAGCTCTGGGATGCAGAGCAGGGTTCAGACCAGAGTGGCAATGGGTAACCCAGGATCCCTCCTGCTTGTCTGGCTATAAAAATGCTTTGTAATGACCCAGTTCGACCCTGCCAGTTCTCTCTGACCTCCTCCTCTTCAGGATGCTGCTTAATTTGCACTAATTACATTCCATTCTGACAGGAACTTGGACATTGTCTCAAGCTCTCAGGTATTTTCACTGCCATGGTCCAACAGAGTACTCTGGAGGCTCAGTATGAAAATGGCAGTAAGTGATTTATGAAAATGCACTTTGTTTAATATAATACAGGAGTCGTTTGCATAGAGCGTGATTTATGTTCATAAATACTCCTTCAAGTTTGACTTTGTGCATGAATCCTGAATCCTCACTAGGATTCAGGAGGGTTGGTTAAACCCAACAGTAGCAGTTTTGAATAGGGAATATATTTTTGGGTTTGGTGGGGTTTGTTGGTTCACCTCCAGAATTCCAGGTTAAATTCCTAATACTAATGCCGGGATTGATGGCCACTACAGAAAATTGTCCTTCAAAGAGGTCACTGGTTTAGGAAAGAACTTCTGGAAGAAGGAAAACCCAAGGGATAGGTTCAGCTTTGCACAATGGCAAAACTGAACTCAGCCAGCAGTGACAACCAAGAAACCGGCTCCAGGGGCCGTGGAAGCCCACGTTTGAAGCTGGAGGAAGAGCCCACTCTCCTTATGGAAGCAGATCTCCCTATGAAGTCTCAGAGCGACGGCTGAAAAGGCATCCAGCGCATGCCAGGGCTTTGTATGACTTTGAAAGGAGTAAGACCGGAGCCATTGTTGGAGCTGCACCGAGGCTTTTAGGCACAGACGGTATCAGTAAAGCAGTTGCGTGTTTCAAAATATTGCATCATTTAAAGCGCAGCGCACATTAGGTCAGTGAAACGGGATCCGCCGGTCGGAGCTGGGTCAGATAATGCGGCTCTGTGTTTGGAGAGACAGAGGCACCCCGGACCCAAAATCCCTGGAGCTGTCTTTCAAAGAGTGATAGTTACGGAAATTAGCGGTGCAGAAACCCGTACTGATCATTCATCGGGACTGTTATTAACTGCCTCGCGGTGCCATTAGGAGAGGGCCCGGCCCCCAAGCAGGGCAGGGGCAGAGGCTGCCTATCCCGAACCAGCACCACCACCTCTTGCTCCCGCTGGGAATGGTTTAGTGGCAGGGAGGGGAAAAGGATCCAACCTGCGCATAAACTTTGATGTGCCGGAGAATCTGACTGCATCCTGAGGATGAGCTGCTCCGTGGGCACTTCAGGGCCCTCTGCCCATCCCTCCGTCCAGCCAGGGTTGGCATGGGAATGACCTAAAGGGTGAGAACCTGTGGAGTAGTCATGGCTGTAAATGGGCAAATGCCCTGCACTCCTAGGCCGTGCCTGTCAACACTGTATTTAATACACTGGGCATTATCGCATCTCTTTGTTTATTGACAGACTTTACCTAACTGGGAAAACCAGTACCATTTGACCCAGCTGAGCAGGGGTTTTGCATGAAGCTTTGCTCCTACTTTTGTCAAACAATTGTTTGAGTATCGGCTTGAGACCTATTTCTCTGGAAAAAGAGCTCCTCAGTGTTTCGCAAGGGTGAGTTTCGAGTTTGACCCTTGGTGTTCCCATCTGATGTTGGTTTCAAATGAAAGAAAATGAAATGACACACTTGGGTTCAAGGATTTAAGTCTGTGAATCTTACTCCAGCCGGTATCTCCACCATGAGGGGAACAAAGGACATAGAGGACATAAATAATACTTGAAAAAGACAGAATCTTTTTTGTCTGCTCCTTTATCTGTGGTTTGACTGTGTTCCTTAAGTGTTGAAAGGGGCACTTTCTTGGCAAGTATGACACAAATAACCTTCACCCTTGACTGCACTGTCTGAGGCAGTTATAAATTTGAGGATAAAGGACACGAACAAGAGTTACTTTATATGACATTTTCTCATGATAACAGAGGATGGAGGAATGAGTGAGTATTCCCGGCACACTTGCCCTGAGATTGTTGTGTCAAACAGTGGGATTTATAGCCCAGCACTTCTGCTGTGTGGCTGCTGGTATTGAGTTTGGTTCCTGTGCTGCAGAGTGGAGCCTGCACGGGGCAGGGGGGGGGCTTGGTATCACTTAGGTGGCATCTTGGTTCCGTCTGGAACCTCAGTGTCCCACTTCAGAGGGATGCTGCACACCACTTGCTGAAATAGCTTTAAATGAACACAAGAGATGGGGTTCATTTTGCTGAATGTGTCAGTTACTTGCTCTTAGAAACTATTCCATAATTCTGTTAGATTCATTCTACAGCATTTCTCAAGATCTTTCACTCCTCTAAACATTTATGTTTAAATTCCAGCAATCCCCAGCATATGGTTGTGTTTATGCTGTGAGTACGCTCAGGGTGTTCCCTTTCTGTGTATTCCCATTGCAGAGGGTTTTAGGGAATTGTCCAGACTTTTAGAAATGCATTTCTAGGATTTTTAAGATTGTCTTTTTGAAGAATGATATTTAGGGAATTGCAGAAATCTGTATTAAGGAGACACCAGCAACATCACGTGCATGGCAGAGTCCTTACTTGAGAAGCACAAATGTGATCCCAGAGCTCTGGAGTGTGGTTTGTGGGTTTATTTCTCCTCCTGCCTGGAATTGTGTGTTGGGTGCCTGCTGCTGGAGCTCACCTATGGGTGGGTGCTAATAATTTGTCATCGTATCATGACAACAACAGCTGAAAACTTTCCAGGATACCATCATTAGAGTGAACATTTGCGTCCCCATGCCTGCATCCAGTGTGATAATGAAACCTTCCAGGCTTGCCATGGACACTGGGTTGGATAGCGGTGTCTGGGTAATGCTTGATCCCTGCATAGTGATTTATCCATCTGGGAACCAGGATGAGGCATTAATAAGAGGTGTAGCATTGCCAGGGGCAGCGTTGGAGTGCAAACGTATCAAAGGTGCTGAACTTTGATTCCACATTTTAAATACTATTCTGTTATTACTTCGTAAATAAAGAGATTAAGGGATGCAGGCCACGAGCTGGTGATTACATGGGAGTGGAGTTGGGGTAAATTCATGAGCACTGTGTGGTTTAGGGAACTGTTTGTTTCAAGGGGCATTAAGGGCTTGTTTTAGAGGAGTTTGTTGAATAGGTTGTGAGCAATTCTTGGCACACAGAACACTGACTGCTTGAGATGCTCCATCCATCTCTCACCTATCTCCCTTTCCTGAAGAGTTGTGATTATTTCCCATAGGCTTTCTTTCTTTTTTTTTTTTTTTTTTTTTTTTACTGGGAAATCTTAAATACAAACCCAAACTAAACCTCAGCCAAAGGCAATCCCAGCTTCAGCTGTGGCTTCTAACTTGTGCTTACTTGAACAATAAAATCTGTTCCCACAGTGAAGAGAGATCCCTGGACATTTTCCTGCTTGGTTCTGTGCTTGGCTCAAACAGGTATGCTGCTTCTCTGCAACGCACAGGGTCCTCTTCCATTTCAATCAGGGGTTCTATTGTCTGATCCTTCCATCTGACAGGAAACTTGGTTCCTTACTTACTCTTCACACCTTTTGGGTATTTGTAGGCCAACATTGCTGGGTGTGCAAGCAAGTGCAAAAGAATGTTGCAAGTGTGGCTGTTACTTTCTAGCAATGTCGTATCCAGAGAGGGGAAAGGAACATACGAGGCATCTTTAAAGCAGAACTACTCATTTTGAAATGGAGTCTTTCATAATAAGGAAAGAAGGGAAAATAATTAAATGGATGGTGTAATAAATCATCCTGGTTTGCACTGTTTGTACAGGGGTTGCCCAAGAGACAAGGCAGAGAAAAGGAGGCAGTTGTACACAGGGATCCAGCTGTACATCCATCACAGCCTGAGCTCTTGGGAGCTGTGGGGTCCTTGGGAATGATTCCTGTCTCTCATCCGGGAGTGACTCCTGGAGGGACCTTGCCATCCATGTCTGCAGTGATGCCTTGTGCCTCGGTGTGTGGGTGCTCAGCAGTGAGCTCAGGGCTGCTGCTGAGCAGGTTTTCTGTTTGTGGTGTTCCTGTGGGATCCCAGCGCAAGGTGTGCAGCTAATAGATGTTTCAGTATTTCTGGATAGATTATATACTGATGTGCATTAGAGCCAAACGCAGCATATGCTCCATGTGGATTTTCTGGAGCGTTTGGATCTTTATTTTCACGGGAAAAGGATTTCCCTAAAACGGGAGAACTGCGAAGCCTTTCCTTCCAGCCAGCACCACTGCTGCTTCCTAGAGAACTGCACGAGGACTTTCCCCCTTTCCTTTTGTTTAGTCTGGGCTCTGTTTGGGTTTTGGGCTTGCTTTTTCCTCCAGAGCTCTGTAGGCAGAAGAGAGCACGAGAGGAGCCAGCAGTGACTCAATAAATCCCTTTGTGGCTCAGTTCCCATTTCTCCTCAGGGCAGGTCGTCACCAACAGCCACAAGGGTTGTCCCATACTGGAAGCACAACTGCTGGGTTCACCAGAACCAACCAGCAGATGCTGATGTGTCCCTTAAAGCGCTTCATGTACAACAATTCCACCTTAGGCTCCCCACATGCATTGCCTGTGTCAGGTAGCCCTAAGAAATGTGGCTCTTTTCCCAAAGCACAGCAGAATAAAGTCCTGGGATGTTTCTGTCTGCTGCAGGCACGGTGCAGAATAAATCTGGTTTGTGTATAGGCTTCTAGATAAATAGTTATTTAAAATACATATTCATTTTCATACTGTAGCACTTCAGTCTCTGTATTGCAAATAATAGCTTTGGTTTAGGCACATCTGTGTACATTTGCCTCTGAGGAATGGGGAGCAATAGGGAACAGCTCTGTCCTGCTTGTGCTTTGTAGCTCTCCCTAGGAGGGTATCTAGGCTTGAGACCAGCACAGGATGCTGGAACAACCCACGTTGTTTTGATAGGAATTTGTTACAATAAATCCCTGGGGGAGACGACGTGAATGGATTTACACTTTACGAGTGGTGTGAAGGTTGTAGAATTGATGCATTTCTATTTACCCTGTTCACAGTGAAAAAGTAAATTCTGCTTTAAAACATATTTTTGTTCCAAAATGTAAGCAAGCCAATGTTTTAATACAGAGATTAATCTTAATTTATATCATCTCCAGCTCGAGCCAGTGGATATCTATAAAGCAGGCTTCAACTGCTCAGTGTAAGTAGGAATTTCTTACTGTGCATAACAGAACACTGCTTTCTAGGGCGCTGAGCCCTGCAGCAACAAGGAGAAGGGAGGAAATATTAAGAGGGCTTCCTGGATCAAGCAGAGGCTTTGTCCAAGTTGAGCTCTAACTTTGGGGTCTCTGAACAGCTGCTTGAATTTGGCCCCGTTCAGGCCTTACCCATTGGATTGCTTTCCTGCTGTGGGATTATTTTAATAAATTGCAGTTTTAGGAACATTGCAGCTACTGCTTGAGTCTGCTGGCAAAAATGGAGCAAACTTTACAAGTAACTGTAGCAGCTTACAGCTAACAATGCATCAGAAGACTGAATAGGAGAGGAATGTCTTATTATGTGGTCTTCTAGTACATATTGAGCTCTGCTTCCCCTTCCAGGCTGGGTGATGAAGGAGGTCCTCTGTTTGTTCCTGATCAGCTTCATTTTTTGTAGGATTATCCATAATTAGGGAGGCCAGATATTTCTGAAGGCTCAAACCAGGCAGTTAGGGCAAGGTATTGTAGGTCAGGACTCTGTTTCCTGTCACTGCTGGGCTGGGGTCCTCCTCTGCGCCTCAATTCACTACCTGCAGAATGGGTGCAGTCGCTTCCTGCCTGTCTTTCAGCACAGAATTGTCTCTAATTCATACCTTTAAGCATCTGATCCCATTTAAGCATCGAGCATTTGTGTTTCTTTCCTAGGATTTCTTCTGGTTTACGTTAGCTGGTGGTGGGAACTGTGACTTCCCATTGGTGGGACAGTGTGGAGCGGGGTAGTGCGATGCTGTGTAGGGGTCTGGGTGCTGGGGCAGCTCTGTCACAGGTCCCATGTGCTTCTATTGCCTGGGCTCTCCATCCTCCTTTTCAGCTGAAGAAGGTTCTTTGCACATCTACTTCAGGGAAACTACAGCTTTAATGTGCAAGGGGATATTTATCATCTTCCCTTGGTGTAAAACTAAAGGCCACTTCATCTTTGACAGTTGTAATCTTTTCCATGCACTCACAAGGCAGAGCAATAGGCCACTATTTGGGTTTTTTTAATGAAATCCCTTTTCCCCTGTGATTAATTCAAGCTGTATTTTGATCTGTCTATAGAATTGTATACACGGCTGTGTACAGAACAGTGGTTTGATATCACATAGGTACTGCAGTTGGAGTTGCAGTAAGGAAGCAGTGGAACCGCAGGCGCTGCTGAGGTGGCAGCGCTGATGAGGGCTGCAAATTAGATTTACATTGCCTGAATATCTAACAGCAGCTAACTGGGTTTTTGTCCTTTTGTGTATGAACATTTCCATTAAATTTTCCAAAGGGTTTGAACTGGATTAGACCCCCACAGTCACTTTGAAATAACAAAATGCAGCTTGGCTGACAGGGGCTCTTTAGGAACCTTGAGCAAAAATTATCTTCAGAAACGTTAGCACTTAGCAGTTACAAAACGTCTACTTTTGTCTTGCCCCCTCTGCCAAGTTCCCTTTTTGTCTTGCCTTGAGGAGGATAAATTATCCGACTTGCAGAGATAAACCACAGAGAGGTGAGATTACTGGAGCTGAATGCTGGAAACCCCCAGCACTCTGTCCTCCTCTACAGTTGGAACTTAGACCCCTGTTTTTGGCTGTGTCAATCAGTCCCTTAATGAATGCATTACTAAATGTGGATGGTTTTTTCCTCTCTAGAAGACGCAATTAATGGTTTGGCTTAAGACACCGAGTTTGTAATAAATGTATGGGGTGCAGCAAAAGGCCTTTGAAGCAATTCAGGGAATTATTCGAACAGGAAAAAGGCACACAATACATTGCTTTGCACAGTCACAAATGGGTTGGCATAGGGCAAACAGAGGGAAATGATGCCTCATACACACCACCATAAACCCTTGATGGCCTGACACACTGTGCTTATGTTGAACATTGGCTGAGGGTAAGGACCCCAATGGAAACCTCTTGTTATAGTCTTGGTCCTCTTCTGTGTGTAGGTCTGCAAGAAGATGCTCAGTATGAGAGGTGTGTGTGTGTCTGAGGGGTTGCCCTCCAACGAAAGGAAGAGCAGGATTTTCCTTCCTCACAAAGACCCAGTGACGTGCAGAGTGCCTGGAACAGGAGGGTGGAAAAGAGCTTTAGCAATAGGTGGTGACAGTTTCTTGTCATCTTCTTTATGTTCTGCATGCATTAGTTTAGTGGCTGGCTAACGGTGTCTTTGGATTTATCTACCCAAGGAGCCTTTGACAGAGTAGTTTTCCTCCTTTATTTATTTGTTAAGATTTGTGCTCTAAGGATGTGGTGCTGATAGCATTGGAGGGGTCAAAGCCTTGGGGGAGCTCCTGGTTTTCATGGCATTTTATAGCTAAAATCTGGTCTGTGAGTGGTTTCACTTTGTGAATGGTGCTGGGATACATAGGGCAGTGGCTTGGTGAGGAAGAGGAGAACCCAGGAAATCGGCACCGCAGCGTTCATTAGTGCCTTGCTGGAGCTTGCAGACTTCCCAGGCCATTTGCACTGGATTTGAGCTCTGTGAAGGAAATGAAACCTTGAGTTTTGTGTTTCCAAGCACCATTTTTGCACTGTCTTGTTTGGGAGGTTGTGATGTGAGGAGGGCTTGGACAGGGCTTGGGGCAAGCTGCTCCAGTAGAAGGTGTCCCTGCCGGTGGCAGGGGTTGGAACTGGATGAGCTTTAAGGTCCCTTCAACCCAAACCAGGCTGGGATTCTATGATCTAGAGTAAATAATGAGTGGAATTACACTTCTAAACATCTTCTGCTGACTACATTTATGCCCATTCATTTCTCCCACTTTAATTCATAAATAGCATACATGATGGTATTGATATTGATGAATTAACTCATAAATAGAAAAAATTTCAATACTTGCATTGTTGTCATGTGAAAATTTAATAGAGACACTCACTTTTAGCTGGTGAGATGGGTGGGGTTCATCAGTGTAAGGAATAAGAACTAAATCTGAGATGGACTGCTTGCAAAGCATGTGGAAGTCAAGTAGTACATGTGCAAAGGCAGTAAATGTGAGTGGTGAGTATATCACAAAGTTTGCTTGTGGATAAAAAAGAAGTGAAATTAATCCAGTAATTCATTCCCATGTGTAACTGTGGGGTTTTATTGTATCTGGAGAATGTGAAACCTGGACTGAACACACAGTAATAGTTGACTGGTGAAATTAGTATATGCTATGTACTGATATACCAGTATGAAATGCATAAATATGTAACTTAGATTAGTGTATTAAAACAGAAGTAGCAATTCAGAAGCTTCACTGCTGGCTCTGAGCTGGCATTTCTGCAGTTGTAATGTTTCTTGGGATGGGAAAGCAGTGCAGAGGACGTCCATCCTGGCCAGAGGCAGTGGGCTCCGGAGGTTGCCTTGGCTGTGATGGTTCTGAACTTCATCTTGGGGCTGCATCACTTCATAGTGGCTTTCACAAGGGCTGAATTCACCTGGAATAATCAGTTGCTAGATTCCTTCTCACTTGAGACAAAAGCTTCCCTATCCACTGGCTACCAGCACGAAATGCTGGAATAGCTCTGCAGTGTCCATGTGGATGCCAGGCCCCGCAGTCAGCATCAGCCCTGGTGGCAGGGAGCAGAGCGGATACCAGCTCAGCACTCACCAGCTAAAGGGTTAACTGCCAACGCTGAGCACAAACAAGAGATGCAAGCAAACAGTCCCCAGCAGAAATTGGACCCATCACTTCCCTCTAATGAAAACCAGATTCACTCCTACAACAATCATTCCACTGTTCCTAGATACCATTCCTGGCTGGAGAGAAGCATTATTGTTGTTTCTCTTAGGAGAAACCACAACCCTGAACCCATACATTATATTTCTAGAGTTCATCTCTCTTATCATTTGGTTTTCTTTCTGGAAAAGGAAAAAACAAAGTCAAAAGAGTTGACAGGTCTGAGTCTCAAAGCAAAGAGGAAGGGCGGGATTTGCAGTGCCATTGGTCCTGATCTGAGTGTGGACAAGTTCAGATGAAATAACAGAAGTTACATGAATTAGAGACCTAAGTTTGTGTCTTGCTGCCCTTTTTTTGTGGGTGGGAACATGTGTAAGGGCTGTTTAGAGGGGTTGCGTTTCACTTAAGCAAAGGCTATTCTCCTACTGTCTGCCCCACTCCTTGCCTGTGAGCTTACCTACACACCAAACCCAGTCCAGTTTTAGTAGAAGTGCAACATGGTCTTTAGCAGCCTGACCAAAACCTGCAGTGCTGATGGGGTTTTAGCTGTGGGTTTCAATTTCATGCTTTGCAACTGATTTGGTGCAGGATAGAAGAGGGTTTGAGCACAGACGAATCAAGATCCAGGCTTTCATCTGACCGAGCATTTCCTTTACATAGACAAATCAACCATGAGGTCTTTATACATTGATCCTGCTCCTTGCTATCTCCCAGCAGCCAGGACCCGCTGTTCTGCTGGGAGGGGTAGGATTTCCAACTTACACAAATAGTCCCGGGCTTTTTAAACGTGTTCCAAAGAGACATTTATTTTGGCTGCAGTGATATTTTCCTTTTATTGCTGTTGTGCGACTCAACATTTCCAGAAATAACTTCTGAAAGGTGCTGGAGGGTCTTGATGGAGGTGTTGTCAGATGCGGTGGGGAAGTATTGCACAATGCACAATGTGTACTAACATGCGTTTGGAAAAGCAAGGAGTCCATTTGGGAAACTAAAACAGTCTTTTCAGGCCATTCCTGGTGAGTTGTTAGCATCAATATCCTTTTCTGCACCCCACAGACTTGTCATTCCATGGATTCCTGATGTTAGAGTTTTCTTGGGGCATCTGATGGTCAGTGACTGATGGTTAAAGTTTGGAGTTGACTATACTTGGTGATGTGTAGATGATGCCATCTGTGAAGGTTCCTCTTGGGGTTACATTTAAGGTATTGTGTAATATTTCATTGCGGGAATCGACAAATACTTTTCTGTCCTTGAGTTTATGGCGCATTTGTCTCTGCATTTGCAAGGGACAGTGGAGACAGCAGCTAATTCTGATGTTACCCTGTCTGAGCAAGCTGCTCTAGTGGAAGGCGTCCCTGACCGGATTGGAACTGGATGAGCTTTAAGGTCCCCTCAACCCATACCACACTGGGATTCTGTGATGAGCATCACTTCTTGCTGGTGATAAACTGAGCCTTTAAGAGATGCAGCTGAAGGCCTGAGCAGGAGGTTGGTGGGAAGACCCCAAACTGTGGCGTTCCTCCTGGGTCGCGATCTGTAGCTCTGCAGGTCTGCAGTAGTGCTCGTGTACAGAGGTTGCTGAGGGATGAGGGTGCACTGCGAGCTGCTGAAGCACTCAGCCGTTTCCTATGGTCTGTTCCATTCTCCTGGATCCTTCCGTGTGAGGGGGGTTCTGTCAGAAGTCAGTAAAACACCACCAACTCCACCCAACGCCCGACTCCATCGCTCTGCTCTGAAAGCAGGAGCTGTACTTCACATTTTGCTCTTGGCTCCCCTCTCCTTCCCTCCCACTGCCCCATGGTTGAGGTTTCTCTGATGGGGCTTGCCTGGAACTGGGGAGTTTGGGCTCAGGAAAACTGGAATTCCAGTCTGTGCCCATTTCACGTTCATGCTTGTGTCTATTGCATGTGTTTCTTGAACACCAAACAGTTGTGATTTTGGTGAACAGCTTGGTTAGTCTGTTTATAAGCAAATTATATAGAATCATATAGTGGTGCTTCTGTAGGACTGAAGGAAAAGGTGTAATGCTCATTTCCATACATTAGCTTTAGGGTTGGTTTTTTCTGCAGGACATGACATAGGTGTGCAGATGTGGATACCTATATCTGAGTGTACAGAGTAACAAACACACGTTGATGAAGAGCTCCTGCTGTTAGAGCCTGATGTTTGGAGAGGTCTGCATCACTTCCCAGTCATTGCTGTAACACTCCGAAATCTGCTGACCCAAGCCAAAGCCTCTCCACTCAGCTCTGCTCCTGGGGAGGAGTTAGGGATTTGTGAATGTGTGAAAGCATTAGCTGCCAGTTGTAACTGGACTCAAGCCTAGAGGAGCCCAAATCCTTCAGCGGGAAAGTTTGTAATACATTATCTCTGGAGTTGGCCTCAGCTTTCAAAACCAGGAAGCATTAATAGGAATAAATGTGAGCACCATTAGCACTTCCAAAGGCATGATTTATTATGCATTTTGGTTGCAAAATATTGTTTAGCTGCATAATGTTGGTCATTTAAATAGGAAATGTCACTAATGGAGTAATTTATTAAATACATAGGGCTGAAAGCAAGGGAATTCCTTTGAATGTGTGACTGTCTTTGCAGCGTTACAGCCGTGCTGGGCCTGCTTTCAGAAGAAGGAAGCATTCATTTTCCTGCTTAG
>JBCJKH010079927.1:0-20045 GCA_039877255.1 Loriculus beryllinus
CCCCCCAGGTCCCTCAGCCCTTCCCCATCACCCTTGGGCTCCAGGCCCTGCACCAGCTCCATTCCCTTCTCTGGCCCTGCTCCAGCCCCTCAGTGTCTCTCTTGCAGTGAGGGGCCCAGAGCTGAGCACAGGATTCGAGGTGCGGCCTCACCAGTGCCCAGTGCAGGGGACAGTCACTGTCTTGACCCTGCTGCCACACTGGTGCCCATATAAGCCAGGATACTCTTGGACTTCTCGGCCACGCTGCTGGCTCATCCACCGAGCAGGTCACCTTGTATAGGAGGAGATCAGGTTAGTCAAGCAGGACCTGCCTTGCACAAGCCCGTGCTGACTGGGCCTGATTGCCCGGTTGTCCTGTACGTGCTGCATGACGGCACTCAGGATGATCTGCTCCATGAGCTTCCCAGCACCAACATCAGGCTGACAGATCCTCCTTTGGGATCCTCCTCCTCACCCTTCCTGTAGACAGGCACATTTGCTGGCCTTCAGTCAACCGGGACCTCCCCTGTGAGCCTGGACTGGTGATGAGGATGGAAGAAGGCTCAGTGAGAGCTCCCATCAGCTTCCTCAACACCCCAGAGTGGACCCCATCCAGCCCCAGACACCTGTGTGTGCCTCAGTGGTGCAGCAGGTCACTGACCATTCCCCCTTGGATTACTGACCTTGCTACCAACCTCCTTCCAAAGGTCACAAACTCTCCTTTGCTCCCTGAATCCCAGCCAAAGCTCTCTGTTTACCAGGCCAGACTCCCAGCACATGGGCACAGCCTGCTCCTGCACCTGGAAAAATCCCTTCTGCAGATTTCCTTCCCACTCCCATTAGCTCCCCTGCAGCCAAACCATAGCAAGATAACCACAGACTCCTACCTCCCCATCCTACTCACGTTCAGGACTTGTGCACATTAAAGCCTGATAAAAACCATTTAAGCACCTCCACCACAGAAACCTCTTTAATGTCTTTTGGAAACAAAATGAAATGCAGAAACAAAAGAATACAGGTGAAGTCACAAAGGTGTACAAGCCAGCTCAGCCACTGAACCTTTAAAGTAATGCCAGCACAGATGGTGACATACATGGGAGTAAATGGTTAGTATTTTGAAGCTTAATTTAGACCCAAACATTGCAGAGAACCGATATATGTATTAAATATTAACTGAAATGCAGACACTCGCAGCAGGATCACAGTGAGGGAAGGGCAGTCCGGGTGCCTGTTGTACACAGCCCTAAGGCACGAGAGGGGAGCAGCACTGAACACAAGTGCCTGTGGGGTCAGTCCCACAGCTTGTGTGCAGGTTCCGTGATGCTGGAGGCCCGGTTACACTAACATTGCCTTTTACGGCTGCAGGGCGGTTGCACGTTTATCTGTGAGTCCGTGTCCATCCATGGGAGGTGCCTGCAGCCTCGCTATCTCCGCACCCTGCACAGCCAGAACAGCAACAAAACATCTGCTCTGTTCTCATATTTATTTGGTGTCTGTGTGTCCTGGGTTCAGCCAGACACTGTGTCTGAAGACACTGTGCCTGAAGCACGTTTCCATTTCTCACCTTGCTGCCTGATGACAGACTCGAGGCAAAGGTTCACATGGACCTGCTGCACTTGAGTGAGAAAGGAGGAGAAAGACCCTTTGGTGGTGTGGAACCAAAACTGGTGAGGGAATTATCTAATACGGAGCAATTTTCCTTGAAGAAACCTTTGAATGTGAGCTAAGGACAGGTTTAAGTAATTCCTCTTATCTGAAGAGTGCTTTTAAGGAAACCGCTGCTTAGAAACACCTCGTTCCCAATGTTCGCTTCTAAAACTTAAACATTCTGTTACGGCTTTTGTGAAGTTGGGAAGTGTTTGTAAATAAATCCATGTGTGATTCCACTATAGCGAGATAGCGAGGACCCAGCTTGGTTTCCTGGAGATAACAAAGTTACAGCAAACCAGCCCTTGGTGCCTTCACTTCAACACCGCACGCAGTGGGAGTTAGGGAGTATGCAGAGCACTGAGCTTAGGGATCCGCATTGGTTTGGCACATTCTCCACCACTCTTCCCAACCCCAGCGGTCACCCCGAGAGCTCCAGAAGGGCACACACGTTCCCAGGGTTTGCTCCTGCCCCTCCATGAACAAGCCACTGAAACCTGAGGGAAGTTTTGAGTCCAGTCCAAAAGACAAACATCTTAAAGCTGCTCTTGGGAACTGCCAATAGCAGGGGACGCACCAACCCTCTGCAGGCAAATAAACACAGGGCTCACGCTGAGAAGAACCTCCCCATTGTTGTGGCCTGTTGTCTCTCTGTCTAGTTCTCTGGCCCCAGTGGAATACTGAGAATGAACAGCCAGAAACCTCGGTGAGGCTGCAGGGGACAACAGCTATCCACAGGGAGAGACTTGGGATGATGGAACAGCCTCTCCTGAAAACACGACTGTGACAGGATTACACTAAAAGCACACTCCCTATTTGTGTCATTCCAAAAGATGGCAAACAACACGGTCCAGGTAAATAATCAGTAAATGTTATGACACAAACGCTCAGATGAGCTGTAAAAGGGGGCAATGAGCAGTGCAGGGAGGTATTGCTGGGACAGGGCAGCTCAACTGAGAAGTGCAGGAAAGCTTTTGCTAATGAGCTGCTAACAGAAGAAAATTAGTTCAGGACTTGAGGGCAGAACTTCTCTTGTTCAGCGTTTGCACAGGGCAGAGCACAAGGAGACACTTTTCTCCCTGTTGGTACCTGGTGCTGCTGCCAGTTAATGAACCAGGTTTTACATTCACCTGCAAGAGCTAAGGACTCAAGTAAGGACAAGAGACACAACAACTTGAAGCTAATGCACTTGGGGAGGAAATACAGATCATTCCATTAGGGAAAAGCGAGGTTTGAAACACAAAGCTGGAGAAAGAAACCTGGGCAGCAGCCAGGACGTGGGAGCGTGGGGAGATGGCAGGCACCAGATCAGACACAAGTGCATGAAGCAACATCACAGCTCCAGGGAAGTGGAATTCTGGACAGCACGTCCGAAGCTGGCACAGCCCCAGAGGAGGAGGCGGGCGCTGTGCGCAGCGCTGTGCTGGGCACCTCTGCAGGACTCAGGGACAGCTTCGGCCTTTCATTTCAGAGAGCTCTGGAATAAACCTGGATTCCCAGAGGAGAAAACACGCAGCAAGAGAGCAGAGCTACCTTAACAGGCTGACTAAACCGAGGACAGCTTCATGACAGGAAGGAGCACAAGCCTGTGCAGTTATACTTCCTAAGCAGGGACAGTGACCCTATAATTTCACAAGCTGGAGAGCATCTCATTAGTCATTAATAGCTGCAGAGAAGAATAATGGCCAGGTAAGTTCTTCCATCTTTAGTTTTGCAGTTCTATGAACCTGATTTCTTATTTTAACACATTTTAGCAAGATAATGTTACATTGCAACCAACCCTGCTCTGCAACCGTTACATCTAAATGTAACCTGTTAAAAGTTTCCTGACTCCTCTCCAAACAGACCCTCTTCATCCTCTCCATCTCCCCCAGTTTGAGGTGTTCTTTCCACACTGCTTAACAAAGATGACACCAACATGGCTTCTTTCTTGAAACAAACCCCAAGCCAGACATTAACACCAAATGACAAAGGGAGGTGGGCATAAGTTCAGTTATTTCTTTGCCTCTGTTGAAGGTAACTGGGAGATTCTAGTAACATGGCAGAAAGGAAATGTGCCTGTAGAACAAAGGACCCATCAGTAACAATCTGAAATGATGTGGCCATGAACAGTTCCTGCAGCAGAGAAGAAACCTCAGACGCTAAAGTCTCCAGACTGTCCTTACATCCTCACCCAGGTAGACCCCCCAACCAGGACTAACCTTCCTCCCAGCTCTACACACGCCTTGCTGCTGGTCTGGAGCAAAGGGTAAGGGCAGCAATGGTTACAAACCCCACAGAATGAGAGGATGAGGAGGAAGGAAAGCATCAGAAGTGGTTATGAGCAGTTACAGCAACTTTCAGAAGCACTGAAAATGCAAGGAGGGACATGGACTTGTTCCCAGAGTCCCCTGTCTGCTTCAGAAGACACTGTGAACCATGCTCTCGGTCAGTAACACACACGTCATGTCTGCCTTTAGTCATATCTGACATCCAGGAGCAACCACGCTGGAAAATAAAGTGCAGCAGCACATCCTTGCCAGCAGCCGTGAGCTAGAAAAGGAAGAAGGAGCTAGGGCCAACTTATTATCTACCAACTGTGAAGTCAGGACAGATTTCTGCTGCAACTATTTATCTACAAAACCCAAGCTACACAAAGTGGATGGCTTCTGCAGATAAAAACACGTGGCATCTTCCCATTAGATAGTTGGGTCATAAGCACACGAAAGCATCTGTATCTTCCAGCTCACTAAAAAGACAACCTAAGCATCCAAGTAATATTCCACTGAGGTTTTATCATGTTTATCAAGTTCAGATCATTGTATCTGAGAAGTAAAACACACAAATATGAGCTCCTTTTCTCCTGGCTGCTCTGTGCCTTCCTGCACAAAACCTACCCCAGGGGCTCAGTCTATGTTTGAGACACAGGAGAGAAGTCAGAAAACAAGAACTGCAGAGATGTTGAAAGGAAATAGCAGGGACCTGAACCTGCTTTTGAGATCAGAGTTGCAATGTACCGTTTTCTTTCATCCCTGTCAAAAGTGCTCAACAGAGAAGAGCTTGCTTGTGCCCAAAGCTGCAAATCCATTGCAGAGCAGTTAGGAAGTCTTTACAATTAATAGTGATACATTAATAAAGCCAAGATACTAATAATGCCAAAGGGTAACATTTTCTTTCTTTTCTTCTTTTCAACAAGAGCTGCACGATTACCATTACAAACCACTGTGTAACTCCAGTATAACACCCCTGTACAGTCCCCATAGGGCTGTGTACATCCGCTGCACCCAGGCAGAGGACACAACAGTAGCACTATGGTTTAATAATGTTTCTCTCATTGGAGGCGATAACAAAATGTCAAACCCAGGGTACAACCAGTGCTCTGAATTTCGCAATCCTGCCCCCAGGGCCCAGAGCTCCGCGTTCCAGCCTCTTCACAGAAATTCCCACCAGTTTCAAAGAAACACCAGGAACCAGAAGCTCACCCCTGGGAAGCCCAGTAGCCGGGAGGGAGATGGCAATAAGGTGACAACAGCACAGACTTGAGCAGAACAAGTTGATTTCAGACCAGGGATGCTGACAGTGCTCAGCTCACACGGAGGCAAAAGACTGACAGCAATGGGAACACAGGAATGGTTAAAACCCTCTTGTCTTCATAAGTAAATGATCAAACAGGACCATAATAAGCCTTGTGAAACAGAGGGACCCACACCTGCATAGCAGCACTCTCTTTTCAGGCTGTATTTGAGATACAGGTGCAAGCATTCAGTTTTCCCCAAAAACAAAGTTAACCACTTTCCAATTTCAAGAGGCGAATGAAAGACACAGCAAGTGTAAGCACCAACACCTGCGTTACCCCTCCCGACACTCTCCTGCTTTGTTCTGCTCATTGGAAAACTGGAAACCCCAAAGCACACGCCAGCCCCGGCTCCAGAAACGTTACGTGACGGCTCCTCTGACTACACAGCACCACACGGTCCTCAGCAGGGCCGGTGCTTTACGTAACTACATCTCGTCACTCACAAGGAGGATGCGGTGACGGTGTCAGGAACCCCGGGAGTCTCCCTCCTCCCGACCTCCGGCAGCACCTACCCAGAGCCATTTCCTACGGCCACCGCAGCACCCATCCTGCCCCGCTCCATCTCCCCAGAGTAACTCGGGGCCTAAAACGCAGGGAGCAAAGGGGAAGGAACAAAGCCCTGACGTCAATTACTGGAAAAGGACCGAACCCGAAGGCCGGGAGAAGGGAACGCACCGGCTCCACGAGCCGCCCCGCACCTCCCTTTCCTCGGGGCCGCCCGGGTTTTGCTGCCCAGCGGGAGGGACGCGGCGGGACCGGCACAGCCCCCCCCCCCCGCCCGCCGGGTCTGTAACTCCTCCGGCGCCTCACTCGCGGCGTGCGGCCAAGCCGCGGTGCGAAGCGGGGGAGATGCGCGCCGCGGAACGGGCGCTCCCGCCCGCCCGGAGCCGCAGCCCGGCGGGGCGAGAGGGGGGGGGGGATGTGGGGGGCGGTGCTTTGGGAGCCGGGCTGCGGCCGGGAGAGCTCCGAGCCCGGGGGTGGGGGGGGAAGCGCGGGGTCCGACGGCGGCCGCTCCGCTCCGGGATCCCGCCCTCCATCCCCCCCGCCGGCGGGGTGCCGGTCGCGGCGGGCGGGCCTGTCCCCGCGCGTCCCCACCCCCGGCCGCGTCTCACCTCCGTTCGCCGCTCCGCTAGGCCCGGACCATTTCCTGGCTGCCGCCACCGGCCCGGGAGAAGGAAGGGTGGGGGGGGGTAGGGAGGGGGGACGTATGGAAGCGCAGAGGCCCGAGGGGACGGGGGCGCCGCCGCCGAGTCACCGACAGCCCGGGGAGCGCAGGGGCAGGCCCGGCCCCGGCGGGGAATGAGGCTCGGGGGAAGGGGAGCGGCTCACAGGCGGGAGGCGACGGCGGCTCCCCAGGGGTCCCGCCGCTCCATCGCGGGACGGGGCCGGGCTGGCGGCGCGGCGAGGTCGGCCTGGGCAGCCCTGCGCCCCCGGCCGGGTCCGGCCTCCGTCCCTGCGCCCGTGGGGCCGGGCCGCGGCTCCTCCCGCAGCCGGGCACTCGCGATACCCGGCAGCCCCCGCGCCACCGCAGCCCCGCCGCCGCTCACGTGACCTACCGCCGGGGCGGGGGGGAGGGAACGGTTGGAGTGTGGGGGGGGGGGAAAGACGCTCATTGAACACGTGACCCCCGCGGTGAGGGGGCGGGGCGTGCCGCAGCCACGCCTCCCGCGGCGTGCGTCACTTGGCGGCGGCGCGCGGAGGGGCGGGAGCGCTGTGAGGGGAGCGGAGGTCCCCGTTGTTGTTACCGGGCACCCCCGCTGCGGCCGCGGGCAGCGTCACACACCCGAGCCCGTGGAGAGGAACCGGAGGTGCCTGAATGCGACCGGTCCCGCTTCACTGCGGATCCCGCACCCGCAGGACACCTGCAACGGTACCGAGCTTCAGGAATGGGCTTTAAAATCATCTCCAGGAGAGGCTCCTTTAACAATAAACGTACGGCTAGGCTATATAAACATTTCTATTAAAATCCAAATGAAACCTACTTCTCCCGCATGAGCTGGTTTTGAAGTGTATGGGAACATTGGGGTTAGGCTTTCAAAAGAGTTCATTATTTGTTGGAAATAGTTCATCGTTTGTTTGGAATACGTAAGTCAAGTGCAACAGAATGGTGGGAAACAGCCCAAACGGCACTTACTCTTTGGCATAATGAACTCCAGAACTGAAATACAGCCTCTGAGGCTATGACTGCAGAGACCCTTCGTACAAAAAGCGCTGTAAAACAACACAGAACCAGTTTAAACCCAGAGCCACGGCTGCTTTCCTGGCAGTGAAATCAAGTTTGTGGTGATGCTGAAATACAACCGGCACCGCAACAAAGAGCGATCAAGTTGGGGTGGAACCCGGCCCACCCGGGAACCAAACACAGCTCTGACTGCCCCGCTGCACAGGGGCAGGGAGGGCAGAGGCAGCTCCTCTGAGGGAGTAACGCTACTGCGAGTAACAGGGCAGAAAGCAACGACACATCCTTCCTCTCGGCTTCAGTGCTGTCGATAAGGCCGTGTTCTGGCAGCTCCGTTTCTGACGCACCGCGTCTCAGCAGCCAGGCATACTCTGCTGTTATTTAACCTGCTCTGCTGGAAGGTGTCCCTTGCCCACGGCAGGTTTGGAACCAGATGGCCTTGAAGGTCCCCTCCAACCCAAACCCGTCGGTGAATCTGTGGTTTGTATCGCAGACACACGCACCTCAGTTAATGAAGATCTGCCTCTGACAACTGATGTCGCAGGGTCTGGTTAAAGGCAGAGCTTGGGCAAATACAATTTCATACAGCAAATTAAACCCATGGGGTTAAAATAGGTAGAATAATTTCTTTATAAATCAAATCCACTTGATAGCAAAAGTCCTATTTATTAGAGTCATCCCTAAGAAAATAAATCAATCCACAAGACACTGTGTAACGCTGACGGTCCTAAAACCTGGTTTGGACTGACAGATGTTTGATGTTACACAGACCTGGACTAGATCATCAGGTTGCCCCCCTCCCTCGCTCCAGTTCACAGCATCTCTCCTTGAAATGTGATGCCTTTTCCCCAGGCTGTTTTTCTGCCAGACTCCCATCAATTGCTTCCCTTCAATTAGCAAGGGCAGCTTTGCTTGTAATTGGAGGGATTAAACAGAGGCTCTTCCCAGCTATCCAGCTCTCATGTAACTGCATAGTAAATATAACAATTTCTAGTAAGTGGGTTTTAAATCAAAACTAATGATCTTTTGTATTTGGCCTAGAGCTCCAGAAAACAGTAATTAAAGAAATACCTTTCCCATTGAAAGATGAAAACTGAATCAAAACCTCCAGCAAGTTGTCAGGGTGTGATCACGGGGAAGATGATGGAGTAAGGCTCCTGATAAGCTGGGGGGAGTTACTCTGTAAAATAAGAGTATGTAGAGACAAAGCAACCAGAAAAGGCAATTTTAAAGGAACATTCGAAAGATCCAAGTACAGAGGGACTGATGGCCTTGGACTCAATCCGCAGTTGGTGGTGTGGGAGAGCCAGTGAAAGCAGTAAACCATGCCTTTGAATCTCCACTTGTGGCCCAACAGCAGACCAGAGGTTAAATTAAGCTCTCCATAGCCTCAGCTGTAATTAGGTGACCTTATCCTGGCTCCGGCTGACAGAATCTAACACACACAAGCACTTCCTTTTGTCTTTGTGAATGGACCCAATTTGTCCAAGGGAGACACAAACAAACAGATGCATGAAGAGCCCAACCCTCCAAATTTAGTGACTGGCTTTAGGACTTGCGAGCTTCTAACTTCTCTTGGCAGAGAACTCAATGGGGAGAAATGCTACACTGTGTGAAGTGATGCCTTTCCAACAAAACCATCTACATGACAACAGCAGCAGCATTAAAGAAATGAAATATAGCACGGACTTAGCGGTGAAGGGAGCCTCACCCTCTCCTTTCCCAACCACTGCCTGTTCCTCACTGCAGTCCTCCTGCACACCCATGCTGCTGCCACCCAGCACAGCATCAACCCAACTACAGCCCAAGCTCTTGATAGCATGTCCCCATACAATGAAGAGGTCATCACCAGTGAGCTTGCCACCATGCCAGTCTCAGTCATCACGCGTGGCTTATTGGAACAGGGAGATGGCCCTAAACCTGCACTATACACAGTCCAGTGCTCCAGAGGGCTTACACACACGCACTTTACTATGGTATCACTCACTTTTGGCTTTGCAGTAAGCATGAACTTAGCAACTGCAGTTTAATAATTTATTAACTTTTCCCATTAAATGGTACATTCACTCAAGACAACAAACAATTTTCTGCTAATTTTATTTACAGTCTGCAGAGTGCTCTGTGAAACAGGAACAATTACAGATGAACACAACATATCTATCAAACATTTAAATAAGCACGCTTTATTCCAAAGGAACTCTACACACTACTTAGTCCATAAAAATATAAAAATACTTTAGTTACTATATTTTACCTAAACAAGAGATTTAAGAATTCTTCCACGTGTGACACCCCCTCCCCAAAAAAGGGCACTGCAACAATAAGAAATTCAGGAGACTGCATCACAAACGCTTAACGCCAACTGCTTTGAACCACCAGAAGAACTTAACTCTCACTGTGCAACCAGCACTACTTGTTCTGCAGTACAGGATGTCTGGGGTTTGCTTTTGTTTGTTTTCCTTCTGCACTGACTTGCTTCTCCCATGCCAGATTTTCACAGACACGTGCACACTATCACATGAAGATAATGGACTGATGACACCGCAGACTAACACCAGTCACCACGTGCCCAACAACACGACCGGTCATCTTGCATCACACAACAGGTTTTTGTAAAACTATCAAAAGGGAAACACGTTCCTTTGGGAAATTATTTAAAGGCGACTCCTTCTTACTGAGCACCTAGTGAAAACAGCCTTTTTTTTTTACCTCCTTGAAAACAGTGCTTGTTTTTATTTACCATTACTGTTTCTCTGGTTTTACTGACCCTATTTCCATATAGAAAGCCAGTGGAGCTGTGAAAAACACCCACTGAAGCCCTTCACTCACTGGGATACATTTAGTTTACAAAAAAAGGCACAAAGATGAAACTCTTTAGCAGCATCAGTCCTAACTCTCCCACTGTGCACTGCTCCTTTCCTCACACACCCACTGCTGCAATAGACACTTTGGGTCTCACAAATTACTACAAACACATGAGCTAAGGAAAGAGGCGAGTTGAAAAGACTAAAAGCTCTGTACAGTGAGTAGCATACTGATCATTAACACATGAACACTAGTTTTATGTTGCAGTTAAGACTCAACCTGGAAGCCTCAGGAAAAGCTCAGCGGTGTCTAACACATTTGTTACCAGTGAGATGAAAGCCCTCTGTGTGCAACACTCAAGTTTCCACAACAACAGTGCTCTACAGCCAGCAGCAGGAAACTCCTGCTCTGAACAGTCTATAGAGGATTTTCTACCTGCCAGCGAAGCTGTCATGAACAGAGTAGTAGTGGATTATGCACAGCATGATGTGCAGTTAAAAGCTTTTGCTTTCCAGCATGTAAACATCCAGGTGACTGGACCTTAGCTCATATAAACAAATCTGATGATAGATTTTTCAACTAAAAAAGTAAAATCTTCCATAAAAGGATAAACCACAAAAATAACTCTTTCAGGAAGTCTCATGTGCCATCTAACACCTCCCATGGCCAATGAACAGCTACGCAAAACACTTAGAAAGGTTCAGCAGTAGAAATGTTGACAGGTTAAACTGTTTGGCAGCCGTGTGCTGAAGACATCTTGGCAGAGTGTTGCCACTCACTAACCATCAGGTCCACCCTGCACCATGCTATTTCTTCTTCCTTTTCTTTGGTGGCTCGTCTTCAGAGCTACTGTCTGTGCTGCTGCTGCTACTGCTGGAGGAACTAGAATCCGATTCGAACTCTGAAGAGGAGGAGGAACTACTCGACGATGGAGAAGATGAGGAAGTAGAGGAGCTCTCGTCACTGTCACTATCATCATCAGAAGAGGAGGTAGAAGAATCTTCACTGTCTGATGAGGAATCACTAGCTGAGCTGGCACTGCTGCTGCTGCTGGAGCTGGTCACGCTTTTAGATCTGAAAGAGAGCAAACACACACATGAGAACAGGCCTGCTGGAGACAGCATCGTTACACAGGATTCTTTAGACTCAGTTGTAACCCAAAGACCAATTATGTGGTCTGAAAATTTCCAGGCCTGACAATCTATGACAAATTCCCTTGCCTCCCCCTCCCCTTTTTCCATGACACCACGTGCACGAATTAAGTCACAACAGGACTACACAAAAAGGTGGGATTTGAAAGCTGGCAAGGATCTTGTTGATAGTACTGAGGAGTGTCTTTACAGGCTTGGCTAGAGAAGGCAGAGGCTGCAGGGGAAGTATGGAAGTCCTCAGCTACTGAAGCCTCAGGGAAAAGCTAACAGATCCATTCCGAGCACCCTACAGCAGAAGGAGACTTTGCCAGTGTGAAAGCCAGTGGAAGTTTTGTCAGTGATTTCTCAAACATCAGAACTGTACTCAGCAGAAACTGTTCTTAGATTACTCCTGGCAAAAGAACCCAAAGTACCTGCCACTACAGGATGCTTGTGTTTAAGGTGGAGGAGAAGGGGTGGAAACAATCCAAGATACACAGAATTATGAACACTGCAACAGGATTTCTGTATTCTCCGTATTTCTTTTCCAAGCTTAGCCCTTACTGAGGCTGTTGTTCCCAAGATCAACATCTCCATCAGAAAACTAATGGAATAGTCTTTATCAGAGGGTTTGGATAAATATTACAACTCAGGAAATGCCTCTGCTAAGGCTGTTAGAGAAAGACTAATGTTGTTTTCATCACATCAGCTGACAAACCCAGACACGTGCGTTACACTGTGAACCACTGGAGTCTTTACAATGCATCCGCAATGTTATCTCTGTGTGTGCAGACACCATGGCTGTTTATGAAAGATAAAGCCATAATTTGGTTAAATACAGACTTATTGTTTGTGAAAACACAGTCTTAAGATGAGGAAACAAAAAATCAAAGTGGGAGCAGCAGCTTCAATCCAAAGACTTCCATTAGATGTGCAGCCCAGTTTATACAGGCAAGACTCATTCATGGAATCCGCTTTCTCTTCCTGAGCACCTTCCACAGAACCCATAGCAGCAGTCCATAACCCCCAATAGTTAGGTTAGAATCTGAAACATTAGGATTTAACACTTAATACTGCTTCTCATGGAGGAAAGCAGGAACTGGAGCTATGAGGGAAGAAACAAGCAGATACTTGTTTTCAGGTGGTGCAATATGTGGCCTGTTGGTAGAAAGAGGATGGAGATGGGAGTAAGTAAAATTCACCTACTTGCTCTTGTCCCAGACAGGTAATGTAACATTCCAGATGCTATAGACTGGTACATCTGAGATTTGGGCATCTATTACACCGCTTTAGAAACCCACCATTTCTCCAACAGAGACTCCTTCTCTTCAAAACAAGTTTCCAAGCGTTAACATCTATGATCCCATGCACCAACTGCAGAACTACTGCCTCTTGTAACAGACACTATCAACCTATCACTGAGACTGTGATTTTAAACATAAATCACATCCACCATGTTGGGGACAATCACAGCACGGTGCCTGAAGAAAGGAGTGAATTAAGCCATGAGCTACCCTTCTGACAGGCACATTTCTCTGTGGTCCAAGCATAAAGTGGGCTTCCAGTTAGTAACCAAAGAGTATAGAAAGCTTGGAGCCAACAGGCACCCAGGAGACAGCTCCACGTCACCTGAGGTCACAAGATTGTACAAGAGCTCTTTTGCAGATCCTGTTTTTCTGGTTAAGCCTGTAGCTTACTTATTACTGTTTATATCAAAACAAGTAGACACTATGGAAAAGGTTAGTGCTCACCAGTGCTGCCAGAGCCCCAGCTTCTGCTTCTTCATTTTAAATCTGAAACTTCCACACTCAGTGGTGACCCTTTGCTGAGTTTCCCATATTTAATTCTTTCTGTATCATCATAAATATATAAAGAGCAAACTCTCTGGAAAGGAGTTTATATTGATGGGTTTGGTGCTTGCATAAAAACAGGGGAACAGTGCAAAGAGAAAAGTTTTAAAGTTTAAAGGAAAAAGTGACCAAACCACCCCCTCACCCATAAATCCTTTTGGTCTTTTCATTCCTGCATTGATTTAGAGCTTCAATACTCTGAAAATCCTTATGCCAATGCAGCCTGCAAGAAGGCTGAGGCAGAAAGAGGTCTGAGCTACACTGGTTAGAAATCAGTTAATTTCTGACCTCCCCAGTCCTGAGTAACTCCAACAATAAATGGACACTACTGAGAAAGGAGCCTTTGGTGAAACAGCCTCTGACAGCAGCACCACGGCACTCACCAAGAAGCATTCCAATGAAGCCACATTCCACCTGAGAGCCTAAAATAAAAGCGTGTTTAAAATAGCTGCTGCAGCTTCTTTAATGACTGCCCCACAAAGCAAGAGGCCTGGTCTTTAAATATCTCCCAAAAACTGGGTTTAAATCAGATTTAGAGACACAGAACAGTCAGCTCAAAGCAAAGAGGCTGTTGCTGTACAGGCATCCCTCACAAGTAACCCCCCAACACGATCATCACATGTATTACAGCCAGGGTTCAGCTGGTCCCAAACAGTTCTCCTAACAAGGACAGCAGCAACTTCCCAAGGAAGGTTTAAAGCAAACTGAAGTAGAAATAATGTCAGTAAGTTCTCAGCTCACATGAATACCTGGGGCTGGGGGAAGCTTTATTTCCTGGCTTTTGGGTTGCTCTGGGATTGAGGGCATTGTTTGGGGTTAGAGTTGGAGTTTTTGATGCTTTATTTCATTCCCTGGGCAAAGCTTCAGAGCGGGACAGCTGCTATGAGAAGGGAAGCAACACCAAAGGAAGAGCAAGCTGGGCAGGTGGAGTGATTACAGGCTAGCAGACAGTGTGCCATTCTCACATATGCATTTAAAACACACGATGAACTTTGTTTCAGGATCACATAGAGACAGGACATTCAGTAGAGAGAAGCAGAGGACAAAGTTTTGGGGCAGGGAGAAGCAAATGTCTGCCACAGGCCAAAAGCAAGGGAATCTAAACTGGATTTGCAATGTGGACTTTCCCCACACAGCCTCTGTCGGCTCCTGCTGCAACACCAAAGCAAGGTCACGCACAGACACTACACGCTCTGTCCCCAGCCCACACATACCTTTTCTTCTTGGCCTTCTTTTCCGCAGTACTTTCTCCAGTGCTAGGTAAGGGGGAAAAACAATGGCTTTAATTAATACAGCAGGAAAATTAAATCCATAGCAGCACAGTGGAATTGAATTTAAACTCTTGGAAACTGGCATCTTACTGGCAGAGCCCCACTGCCTGAAATTCATCTGGCGGCTAGTTCAGTCACTGTTCAAACCAGAAAACAGCAGCTACAGATGAGGAAGGAAAAACCACAACAAAAAGCAGCAATTCACCTCTCATTTTCCACGTTAAGTTTGTGCTCTTCTTTACTCTTCATATTATATGGACAACATTTGGGGATGGCATGCAAAAAGGTTCTGTATGCCCATATTTAACAGTAACTGAGTTGACTGAAACAAAGGGTAAAACCCTGCCTTAGCCTGTAGCTTTCCCTGTGTATTACTTTCAAGCACAAAAAGACACAAAACTACCTATTTGCATTGATGCTTCCCAGCATCTTTCAGATTCCCAAGTACTCATACACTCACAGCAAGCGTTAGTGCTAAACGGCCCAGAAGAAAGTTTCTTTTAACAAAACACCGGGATTTGGGTTTAAAACCAGCCATCACTTCTGTGTTTTTAAGGGGTTTTTTATAACATTCTTTCAGTCAAACCCACCAGGCACACGCTCCTCTCAATCCACTGCAGATTCACTGCTCATCAATCAACCTGGAACATGTGAGATTCATGTAGCCCTTCATCATACCCTTACAACAAACTTTATATGCCCCTGACATACAAGGAGGAAGTTGTATGTTCTCTTGTGAGGCAGGACACTTGTTCCTCAACTGAAACCTATTATTAAAACCCACCTTAAATGTACAAAAATAGAAATAAAACATGCAAATAGGTTTCATTTAGAGATTTAGAGCAGAGTGTGTTGATAAAGACTCCAGAAAAGGGTAGAAAGAAGAAATAGTGTAAACTCTGCTGTAGTTCACTAAAAGTACCCGATGCCTTTTGTATGCCAGAAAATACTAGACCTTTTCCCCATTTTTTATTTTCTGGCATACGGTATGAAAACACTATAATTCTTGTATGATCAAGGCCCTTACTATAGGTAACCAGGTGTTTCACAGGTCAGAGGAGCCACTGCAAGTAAAAGGAATTAGATGGCAAAGCACCTTTTATGAGACAGGACCTCATTCAGGATGAGTAACCTGGGCTGGCGTGGCTCAGGGCAATGTCTCCCTCTAGCGTTCAACGCTTGTGTAAGTACGTGAGTTCACTACTCTGGGGTTACACAAGAGTGCGGTCAGCCGTCCCCTGCAGATTAGACCTGAGTCACAGCACTTGCTTGCTTTCCCTGTGGCTGTCTCCAGAACCATACACAAGAGTCGGGCGCCCTGGCTTTGCTGGGTGCAGTAACATCGCTGAGGAATAAGCATTTTCCCACCTCTCCTCCCTTCCCAACTCCCACTTCATGGTGGGTGAGCAATGTGCTTTACTGACACCAGGAAGTGAGATTTCCATAATATCCATCACAATCCTGGGATCAACACTGGGCAAACAGGAGGATCCTGGAACAACTGCTGAAATGAGTTAATGCTGAAAAGTCACATATGTGGTTGTCAAAAAGTAAATATTAACCTTATTAGGCTCTGTTTGCTTTCTGGTTAATGATTCCCTATTAGATCTTTAAAGATGATGACACAAGTACTCTGAAGCAGACCCAAGTTCTCTGCAGACAAGAAATAACCCTCCAAAGCAAGCTATGCAAAGAGTAAAAGTGTGCCCTAGGAAGCTGTTCTTCCCATGAAGAATGAGCCTCATCCTTGAAAGTGGCTCCCTCGTGGCACAGTTAAGGAGCTCAAGAGAGTTTAGGATTATATGACCACTGTGAACCCAGCCCAACTTAACCAGGATTAAAAACTGCTCCCACCTAAGCATCCCTTAGTCTTCCTTTCAGGAGAGGACTTACCTTTGCTGCAGCAACAGTTGCTTTTCTTTTTCTTTAAGGATTTTTGCTAATTGAGCTGTCCTCGAAGGTCTGTGCAGGTATTTTCTCTTCCCTGTACATTCATACGTCCAATGTCCAAACTCTAAACATTTCTGACATCTTACATGCTGCTTGTTTGCCTCCCTAGAAAAGGCAGAATTGCTTAAGTGACTGATTCCAAGTCTATTCTGCCTATTGAGAAAACATCATGCAGATTCTTACCAGCATATGTAGTTATGATTAAAGCAGACATTCATGGTACTGTAGCTTTTAGGTTAAATCTGGACAAGAACAGTAACACCATATACATACAGAATTTGGGCAAACACATTCCCATTTATTAAAGCATTTTCATACAACAGTTTATGAACACAAAGAGATACTTTTCCTCTATTTCAAACCTTCAGTTTAACTCTTCTGCTAAAGCAGTGAATGCTGAGCTACAGACATCAGCTGCCAACACACTTATGTACTGCACCTGAACTTCACATTTAGCTTCACACTACCTGCTGCTCAGCTAACTTGCAGCCTCTATTTCATCAACTCAATTGGCAGTTTTTAGCATTACAGGATATATTTGTACTCCAGCTATTGGGAATGATTACTGGATAGCAGCAAACTGTCCGCAGTGTACTTGCATGTGGTTCAGATACGTAACCAAAGCTCTATTTTAGAGCCCTGCCAGCAAAAAGCAATTTCTAGGATTTGGCAATGAAACTGCTTCACACCCAAGCACCAAACTGCCAAATCCTCACAAAGAGCCCAGGACTTGGAGCTGCTCCTGGTTGTAGCTCATTTGAACTTGCTGGGATTGATCCAAGCCCGGCAGAAGGTTTATCATAAAACCAATCAGATCCCTGCTGGCTTTGTGCAATGTAAAGCAAGCACAGGTACTGCTCTGTACCACCCCAACACCTGAAGGATTAGTGAGCATTTTACATCCATATGTCAGTTCTCACACTGCAGTAAACTCCTTTGACCATCTTTCAAAGCCAGCTAAGGCAGAAAACTCGTATTTCCATGTTCCAGCTCTTACACCACTACTGTGAAGCTTTGTGGAAGCTGCTTTGCCATTTTCTCACAGCCAGGCCCCTCCTTCACCAATAAGGAAACCCACACATGGGTGAAGCGACCCAGCTCAAGGTCAGAACCACAAAGCAGTTCCAGAGCCAGCACTGACATCAGGACCCTGCAGCCCTCACAAGCATTCACTGTAACTGCTGGAGCTTATTTCCACCCGTATCATTTCTTCCAGAAAGCAAACACCAGTTTTCCAAGGCCAGGCCATCTCAACTCTCTGCAGTTCACAGCCCCGGCTTAACTGGGAGGAGGCCGTCATTTTGTATTTAGGGAGCACCAGGTTACAGAGCAATAGTATTCTCCTCCCAACAAGAATGCTGCTTTTCAAGGCAAGGTATGAACTGCTCATTCAACTCTACCATCAGTTTTCCTGACAGTTCTACTGTATCTGCAAGGGAATCTTGTTCTGAGCATCCATCTCTTTCAATGCAAGGAATATCTGGCTTCATAGTCTTGCCTTAGGAACACTGACCTAAATCAGCACTACAAAACTAATTAAACTCGCAACCCGCACTGCACAATGAGCTCAGACTTGAACAGGAAGCAGATGTCTGGCAATGAACAAAAACCCAACATCTTTGAATGGTTTGCTTTGTTTTACCTTGGACTTCTGGCCTGCCACAAGAGTTATACAACAGCAGAATGACAAAGCCCCTCTTCAGCAACACACAAACTCCCAAAGTGCTTATTTTTCCATCTCAGACCAGTCTCCACAGGGACAGAATGGAATTTTAAGGCAACAATAACATAGCTCATTATTGCCAGGGTTTTAGCACTACTCACAGGGCCAGGGCAGACAACTCTGGGCAAGCTAAAAAGACAAGGATCAAGCCTCAAAAGAGTTACCAGGAAAACACCCAACAGGCTCAACAGAGCTGTAACACCTCATCAGCACTGACAAGTTCCAACACTAAGGGAAACCAGAGACTGAAGTAAACTTTCAACAGGATCCATGACCATGACCTGGAGGCAAAGGCTGGCCCGTTAAGACCTCAGCACATACCCAACAAGCAAAAAGAGACATAACCAGAGAAGAAATAATTCCTTGACTCACAAAATAACACCTTAAAAGAGCAAGCATTCCACAAGCCCATTGAATTCTGCCACTTTCCATAGCAAAAACTAGGAAAGAACTTACACTGAACCCTGAAAAAGGCAAGAGAATGCAGGGGCTCTCCGTGCTCCAGCCAGCGCCTGTGATCAGATCAAACCCCCAAACACACTCTGAAGACTGAGACACGACAAATTAATTATTCTGACGAAGAAAACAGAAACCAAAACCAACCAGACAAGCAACAAATGAAACGCCAACGCCAGCAATACACGGCAGGGGAACACAGCCGCTTGCTGTATTCAACATAAGCTAGCAAAAACCCAACATAAGCAAGCAAAACCGGTGGCTTTTCCTCACGCAGTGCTCTGCAGTCAGATCCCTTTAGTATTGAGCGAATTACTCGCGTGCAATACGCCTATCTGAGTACAGGACACTTGCTTCCTTGTCTACGCCTTCACTACCTTCTAAAGTCCCGCAACCACACCGTAACAGGAGCTGACAACTCTTGTTTGCACCCGACTCCTGAAAGTCCGAGGCAGCCCAGTGCCCGCACGCCCCAGCAGCCGTTACCCAGCCCTGACAGCACCGCAGCCCCTTCCCGCCCCGCTGCCGAGCACCGTTAGCACCGACAGCGCCAAGCCTCCCTCCGCGCTCCCCTTCCCCAGCCCCTCTTTCACCTCAGCCCCGTCACCACCGGCTCACCGCGGACCAGCCGCACTCGGCCGCGGAGCGCCTCCGAACCCGCTGGGACCCCTCACCGGGCCGTCCCCCGCCCCGCTCCTCCGGGGCCCGCAGCCGCCGCCCGCCCCCCGCAGGCACTGCCCGGTGCCCCCGCCCCGGACCCCGCCGCACTCACGCCTGTCTCCGCGCGATGAGGCGGTGCATGGGAGTCGCCATCTTCGCGGCCACACCGGAAAGAGAGGAGCGACTGCGGCGCATGCCAGGATATGGCGTGAACCCTCTCCTCCCATTGGCGGACGGAGCGGCTGCCATAGAGAGGGCCTACGTCCGCGGCTAGAGAGGACGCGCCGAGGGGACCGCGCTTCCCAGCGCGTCTCGCCTCGCCTCCTCCCGCGTTGCCATGGCAGCGGCGGGCCGCGCTCGGCGGGCGCTCATGGCCCCGGTGCCGGTACCCGCTGCCCCGTCCCGGCGCTCTCCTCCCCAGCAGCCGGCTCCCCGCAGTCCCCTCCGTCAGCCCCGCAGCTCCCCGCCGCTATGGCTCAGCGGACAGAGCCTCTTCAGGGCGCTCGGCCCTCTCTGGGCCCGGTCCCGCCTCAGCGTCATGTCGCTCAGCCGCGGGCTCCGGCTGCTGCTCTGCTTCTCCCTCCTTTCAGTCACAGACTGGCAGCAACCTGACCCCCGCTTTATAAATGTGAGGTTTTCTTAGCATGGCTGTGTCTTAAACATCTGAAATCAGCAGCAGAACGGGCCGTGACTGAGACAACCGGTGTCTGGGTTCAGATGGAGAGCAGCCCTTTGAATGGCTTTAACCTGCCAGAACAGGGCAGACTGAGCTGAGCTCTTAGGCAGAAGCTCTTCCCTGTGAGGGTGCTGAGGCGCTGGCACAGGGTGCCCAGAGAAGC
>JBCJKH010079927.1:30037-44683 GCA_039877255.1 Loriculus beryllinus
TCAAGCCATTCCCCTTGGCCTGGCCCTACATCCCTTGTCCCAAGCCCCTCTCCAGGTTTCCTGCAGCCCCTTTAGGTATTGGATATAAGGTTCTTGAGGTTGCTAAACCAGAAGATAGGTTTCACTGCAATTTTGGGTGGGTGGAGGCAGAACCACCACCATGGTGTGTTTGAATGGCTCTGGCCCAGAACAATGAACGGAGATTTCTCAGGATTTTGGGTCCTTTTCTGCAAACCCGGGGTTTGCAGGAGCTGTGATCCGTTTCCATCACTCTCACAAGCACGCTCTTTGCTCCCAGCCCCCTACGTTGTCATCCGGTGATTACATCATATGGAAAACGGCAAGTTTAACTTAAACGTTCTTTCTGTTGGCACTGAAAGACACGAACGAGCCTATGAAGGCTCAGACCTAAATGCACTCAGGGCACAAAAACCCTTCTTTCGCTTCTTTCTCCGCACAAAACCCTCGCTTTCGGCCAAGGAAAAGCGCGCGCACAGAGCTGGGGGCGTGGCCAGCGCTAGCCCCGCCCCTGGGCGCGGTCCACGCGCCCCTCGTTATTCTCGCGAGATCCGCCTCCTCCCTGTGCTCTCTTCTGTGCCGCGGCCCGACGGGATCCTTCGAGAAGTGCCCCCGCCCGGGCAGGCCACGCCGAGCCCCGCAGTGCCGCAGCCATGTCCGTGGTGGGCATCGATCTGGGTTTCCAGAGCTGCTACGTGGCCGTGGCCCGCGCCGGCGGCATCGAGACCATCGCCAACGAGTACAGCGACCGCAGCACGCCGTGAGTGGGGCGCGGGCCGCGCTGAGGCGGCGGCCTCCCGCGGGAGGGACCGCGGGCGCCGGGCCCGGGTGTGCCGGGGCGGGAGGCGGCCGGGGCTGGGGGCAGCGGGTTTGCAGTACAAACGCGATAGGAAACGAGCGGTACCCGCGGGTGCCCCTCGCTGCTCCTTTCCTTCCCGTGTAGGGTGAGCAGCGTGTGCTCCTTGAGGGAGGGCTGAGGGAGCAGGGACTGTGAATACAAGAAAAGCAACCGCATCTTTGCGGCAAGTAATAAAGCTTAACTCCTAATAAATCTCTTCACCGTGTGCCGGCATCCCCGGTAGCATTCCTGCCTGTTCAAGCTCTCCTGCCCCCAGTTCAGCCGGGCTGCGGAGGGGAGCTCTGAGCTCGTGTTGAGGCTTTTAAACTCTCAGTTGAAGCCAGCCACCAGACTGAGCGGGGATGGGGAAGGGGATGTGAGCAGCGCAGCCAGACCCAGGAAGCGGGCCTGGCTAATAGTGCGGTTCACCGGTGAGCTCGGTCTTGAAGCAGGTCGCACTTTATACCGTGTGTAGCGTGTTCTAACTCTGCTTCTCTAAATAGGCCCCCAACACTTGCCTCAGGAGCACTGTGTGATGCCTGGTTTTAATAAACTTTCTGAGAGGGAGGACTGGGATAAAACCCTTCAAAGAATAAGTTGCAAAATAAAGATGGAGAAGGAACTTTCCAGTGTATCGAACCTGGAGGGGACTGTGTGGAAAGCTCTGAAAAGTTACTCTCTGTTGTAGCATAGTTTTATTTTAAGCAGATGCAGCTGTCTTAATGAGATAGTTACATCGTCTTGGGGTGGGGGGGGGTAGGTCCTTCACATCTGTTTAGAAAGATGAGAGGGATAAAATGATTTTGCTTTTTATTAGACAGTACCTCGTCTCTGTTTGCCTGTTGCTGTCTCCAAGCAATGAATCAATGGGGAAGGAAGTTTTTAATCTGATACCAAGTGCTAGAGTAAGGAATAGTCTCTGCAGTGTTAGTAATGTGGCAGCTTAAGAGTTTGATGTACTAGGAAAACGGTTAATGTGAAGAGCTTCAAAACACTCTTCTAGAAGCTCTGCGTATGTGTCCCTCAGGGAGCCGAAGTTCTGCTTCTATGTATTTGAGGTAAGAATACACATATGGCTCACTGAAGCTGTATGAAGTACCTGGCACAAAGCGTCTTTCAGGAAACAATTCAGTTATGGAGGGCTGAAGTGAAATTGAAAAGAAAAAGCATACTGCAAATGATAAGAATAATTTTTAACAGGACTTAATCTCCAGGCACTGTTCTGGAGGCATGCAGAAAGCTTTGTGTGAGCAAACCCATCTGTGAAGGGAATGCTTAATGACTTTGGCTTGGAAACAGCTTGGTTCAAAAAGCTGCTGCTCAGTGTTTCTGTACCGTGACCTCTGGGAAAGTCATGCAAGGTGTTGAGGCAGGTTTCCTCAGGAGTCTGCTCATGGTCAGGGTTAAATGCTATTTGCTATGATGACTTCCATGTTTTGGGAAGGATTTTTAGGTATCTGTTATTGTCATTGTTTGGTTTAGTAAGGTAAACCCTGCTGAATGCACTGTATTTAGTGCAGTGGCACAATGGTGTTCTCTCTGAATCTGCTTTCAGCTCTGCACTTGGATTCTTCCAGAATCCTGTGAAATTGGAACTTCTCTATCCAAAAGCAGCACAAAACATGTTTGTCTTTGAATACAATATTCTTAAAATGGAGCTGTGGTAGAGAGAAGGCTGGTAAAAATGGGGGGGGGGATATAGGGAGGTCATTGGTTATCTCCATAGGATGAAAGTGAAATTGTAACTGAGCTTATGGTGTTGAGTGCTGATTTTTTTACTGAGAGGACATGTGCTGTTAGGGGACAGGAGATACCAACTGAGGAAGTGGAAGCAGGTGGGAGTGTGAAGTGGTGCCTGCAGGAGCATTAATGAAGTTCAGAGCTCTGCTTAAGTTGCTTCATTAGACCTGTGATGACCTTCAGTGTGATTAGGACTCTGCTCTAGGTGCTGTGGTTAGTTATTCAGCTCTCAGTAAATTGTGTAATAGTCTCATTCATGTTTAATGAGTTAACCCTGGATCCTGTGGTAAATTGATTTGGGGAATGAGGCTGCCTCCTCCTTCCTTCCTTCTTGCAGTTTAACTTAGCTTTGTCCTGAGCCTGGTGTGCCTGCTTGGAGCTTTGAGAGGAGAAGGGCTGGGATGGGTGCAAAGGGAAGGAATGGAGCTGAAAACAATCCCATCTGTCCCACTGCAGCTCCTCAGAGAAGCCTGCCTGTTCATAAGGTATGGTTAAGAGGAATGTTTGCACTTCAGGGTTTTATTCCCTGCACATAATATGAGATACCATATCTTTGATTACTGTGCCATCTCCTTCTATTGAGACAGACTTCTGCTTTGAGTTTCTAGTCTGGCAGGTTTTGAGAGTTCTGGAATCTGTTTTAGTGGATTTGTGGTGGATGGGGCCGATGGCTTGTGAACCTAGCAGTGAAGTAGCTGGATATCTTGTTATTGTCCAGGAGAAAAGCAGCAATTCCTGTTTATGTCTTTAATTCCTTTCTGGAGCCCAGGGTAAGTTAATAACCAGCTTCCAGAGTGGGGCTCACGAGGTTTTTAACCATAAGCTCTGCAGCTTGTGTTCTCTTAGTGTGGGCCTTAGGGTTTGCGTAGCACAGAGCCTCCTCACTTTGCTGATCCTTTGAGTAGCTGTTTCAAATAACAGATTCATTCAGAAGTGTTAATTCTGTTGCAGCACATTGCTTTGGGATGGGCTTTGCCTCAGTTGTTAAGCTGTTAACAAATTGGAAGAAGATACATGCCCAGTGCAGTTATCTCACTGTGGTCTTCAGTTCTGGTTTTGGCAGGCCAATTCTAAAGTTCAGGCTGGGATGGAATTTGTTTCTTGTGGCAGCCCTGTGACAGAACCCTGTTGTAAAGCAGATTCTTGACCTGCTGCACAGGGAGCAGTTGAATTGTGCTGTTCCAGTGTTGTGTGAATAGTAACAATCTACTTGGTTCATGGCGTTCTTCTTTCCCTGGGAAGTTTACCTCAGTGGTATGAGGAGCTTGGATTGGAGGGCTGGATTTAATTTTGTTAAGTATATAAATAAAGAGGCTTAATAGGAGCAGGAGTTCCTCCAGAATGGAGGGGGCTTATTGCGTGTTTTTCAGACCTGCAGGCTGTCACAAGTAGCTTGGTGTGAAGTACGGTTTTTCTTTCTGTAATCTCTGTTGCAGTGAGTACAGATGAAACTGAAGCATCAATTTTTCTCTGCAGGTTGCTTTATGACTGGAACGTTTAGTTAGCATTTGGTACAGATATGTGGGAATGATTTCCTGAATATCTGATTTATTTCTTGTATGTCTTCTGAGCAGTTGAATGTTTCCTGTATTATTAATGAACAACTTATCTTTGAGTGGCCTTAGGTACGTGGGTAACTACTGAGTTAAAGGGTTCTCCCCAGTTACTATATAGATGTAGAACTAGAAGCAGCCTGAGTTCAGTTGGGTTCAGTACTGTGCTGCTGTGCAGAGCATTGCTCTGAGCTGAAAGTTCCTGTTTCTTCCCAGAATTCACAGAATTTCTGTGCATATATTGCAGTGAGTGACCAGCTCCTCAATAGACCAAATGCGTTTAAAATCTCTGATACTATCAGCATTTCTCAACAAGATAAGCGGTGCAGTTCTGCCAGTCACTTACTAACTGTCAATCTTTCCTCTCATTGCAGGTCGTGTATATCGTTTGGACCCAAGAACCGCTCTATTGGTGCTGCAGCTAAAAGCCAGGTGAGTGTGTAGGTTGGGTAAGTCAGTAGCTGAGGAGCAGGATGTATTGTTTGATCAGGGAAGGTGACAGATGTCTCTGAGCTGGTGTCTTGGTGTCTCTGTAATGCGTGAACAGCTGAGCTGAATTCAGCTGCTCAGCATGTAATGCTGCTCTGGCATCTTGAGTAGGAAGCTCAGGGTTGATGGTTGCATGTGATGAAGTGTGGAAACAAAAGATACGTAGTTTTGCCTCTTCTGAAATTCTGATATATACTAATTAGAATTTACATTTGCAACCTAGAAAGCAAGGTAAGCAGAGTGCTTCATCCTGAGTTAACTTGTTCTATTTTGTGTGTCTTATGATAGCTTTTAATTATGTGACTGCATTCTATGGAATTCCATCAAGTGCATAGTTCTGGCAGAAAGGGGACATACTTGAGTGTAAATACATCTTTCTTGACTCTCTGTGGTTGAGTTACAACCTGGATGTCTGTCCTGGGCATTCTTGCTTATGCTTTGAGTGTCTCTTGGTGTATGTAGGTAAGTATGTTTTAAGGGCACAGAAAAAGTGAAGCTGACTTGTCCTACTTCACATTTGGGTCCTGCTGTGTAATGCCTCGTGTTGCTGTGGAACCCCTATAAAATGTGACTATTTTTTTTCTTTGAAGTCCTCTACAGGAAGTGACTATGCAAACACTTGGTTTTTTGTTAGCCTAAAATACCTAGGGAAGGGTGAAGGTTCATTATCTAGAATACAAAAATGACTGGGCACAACCATGTTATTCAAGAACAGAACAACTGTACTAGAACTAAATACAGATGTTTTTTCTGGGATTGTCTGCTTAGCTTAAAGAAAAACATTGGTATAGAGATCCAGTAGATACGAGGTATGTCCTGCAGAAACTAAACTTACACAACATCAGGCCCAGGTTATGTAGGAAATAGACACTTGACTAAAACTGAATCACAGGTAAATGTTACATGGTACAGTGTTGTCTGCTCGGTGAACTGCTCTGGTGTTTTAGCATGTGTCTTGCTCTAATGTAAATTAAAGAGTTCAATAAGTTTACTTTCACCATGTGAAAACAGGCTGTAACTTCTTCCACTTGCTCCATTTGCACTGATTTCTGCTATTAGTAAAAGACTCTTGTCAGTCAAATCATATTGACAGTAGCATCTTGGGGCTGTCTTGACATTTTAAAGCTTCGTGACCGTGTCCTTGAACCGTTGTGTGGGCATACCTGTGGTGACTGTCACATGCATGTGATGAACCTGAACTGGAGTTTACATCAGTGTGCGTGTTTTTGTGGAATTACTGGCTGTGCTGTGATAGAAAGGTGGGGTGTAGGAAACAGGTTAAGGGGAAAGACGCTTTCCTAACATTTTTAAGGAGGGTCCTACAATTGCACTGTGACAATGGAGTGCTGTTTTAATCACATTTTGATGGAATCTTGGCTCAATTTCCTAGCATACATTTTATTTTAAATCTCAAATTCCTGTAGGTTCCGTGAGTGATCAGAGGGAAGGTGCCTTCTAGCAACTGCCCTGATACAAGATACAAATGACAAAACTCTGCTGGTGGGAGAGGCATGAGAACAAAACTCTGTCTTCTGTTTGAAATTCAGATGTTGCCCTGACATGTTGTATTAAAGATTTCTTTTCCTCTAGGTTATTTCAAATGCAAAGAATACAGTACAAAGTTTTAAAAGATTTCATGGTCGTGCATTCTCAGATCCCTTTGTTCAAGCTGAAAAAGCAAGCCTTGCCTATGAACTTGTCCAGCTGCCAACAGGCTCAACTGGCATCAAGGTAAGTCTGGCAGATTTCAAAAAGAGCCAGAGGAGGAAACTGATAAAGTTCTTTTTAGTCTCTTTTTTTTAAATCTTCTTCCTGTAGTTTCTGTTCTCTTGTGAATGGAAAATCTCAAATAGGGAATGAAAGGCAGATGCAGATGGTCTCTCCAGGTGTTAGGTGAGACTGCATTTAGTTATATAGCTTCATTGCCTTGTAAAGCCCACACCAACTGCTGTAGCAGTGCTTTTTGCCTTTTGCTCCATGGTGAATCTGGAAGATAAGTTACTTGACCGGTGGACTTACTTAGCTGCTGTCCAGGTACTGCAGAGGTGTGAGAAGTCAGCTTAGTTGTTCAGCTGAAATGGTAAAAAATGGTCCTTTTCTACAACGGCTGATATTCTGATTTGGATTTTAGCAGTAACTGGTGAACTTATCCCAGACGAGCAGGAAGGAGGGTATCCTAGGCACTGCTTACAAATTGGGGTTAAAAAATGAAATGTGCAGAGCAGCTTTGTGTGTGTGAATTAAAATGTGCATTCCAGTGTTTATCTCACAATTGCTGTGCACAAGCCAGGCCCTCAACGAGAAGCTTGTACAGAGCTGGATTACTGTTTGAGCTTGCTTTTAGTAAAGGCTCTTTTTTGCGTATGTTCCTTCTGTGTGTAGCTTGTGGGTTGTGCTGTGGTGTAACCTGTGTGCATGATTCTTCTTTGAAGGCCATGTATATGGAAGAAGAAAGAAACTTTACTATTGAGCAGGTGACAGGAATGCTTCTTACCAAGCTAAAAGAGACCGCTGAGAATGCGCTCAAGAAGCCTGTAGTTGACTGTGTTGTTTCTGTAAGTATGTGATGGTAACCACACAATACATTTGGTTGGCATCATAAACTGAAATGATGGCAACATGAAATTGCCCATGAGACTTGAATATTCAGGTATTTGTCTTTTCTGTTTAAAATGAATCTTTCTCCCACCTCTTCAACTCTAGACGTACTTCGTTAATGGTGAAATGTCTTAAAATGCTGCTAATCAGCAGCATAAATAATATTTGATACCTGTTTCTGGTTCTTTGCTCCTAAAATGAGTGGCTTGACATAGGGTGGAAAAAACTTCACAAGAAGTAACTTGTGAAGATCCTTCCCCTTTCTCTGTCGCAACTGAAGCGAGCATTGAATTTGCAGGGTACCTCAGTTGTGCTCTATACTGATTCTCTACACACACTTCAGCTGTTTGCTAAAGGTGGCTGTTCTAAATGCTTACATTGGATATCTGATCATCTTGCAGGTTCCTTCTTTCTACACAGATGCAGAAAGGAGATCTGTGATGGATGCTACACAGATCGCTGGTCTCAACTGTCTGAGACTGATAAATGAAACAACTGCAGGTAGGATCTTCCTTTCCCTTGCTTAATACTGTAGTTGTATTAGATAAAAGGGCTTGTAATCTGTCAGTGACCCATGTCCTCTGGGGTTACTGCTGCTTTTGTAAACTTAAAATGGATTAGTTGATCGTAAAGTTCCTTGAGCTCTGGTCTGTTATTTCATTGCTTTACAGAGGCATAAAGATGCTTCCTGAGTACCTGTTATAATGCAGCTACTGGGGGGGGCTTATGTTCATTCATGTTCTCCCATGTCCCTTTAGCACTGAGAATTTCGTTTAACAAGAAACCAGTTTCTGTAGCTTGAAAATGAAGGCGAAATGCTGATTATCTTTACTGATGACCCACTTAAGGAATTATGGAACTGAATACCCTGACTACAGTCTCTGCTTCTTGTCTCTGTATAGTTGCCCTGGCATATGGGATCTATAAGCAAGACCTGCCTGCCTTGGAAGAGAAGCCACGGAATGTTGTTTTTGTGGATATGGGGCATTCTGCATATCAAGTTTCTGTTTGTGCATTCAACAAAGGAAAGCTGAAAGTAAACAATCAGTTCTGCATCCATTTTAATCGCCAGTAGCAATATTCACCAGTGCATACAGGGCCTGTGACAGGCAAGCGTGCTTGTCTTTGCACTGTGCATCCAGACAGCTCAGTTCTTACTCTTAAAATTGCTCTTTGTCTGGAGTTAAAAGTAGGGCAGGGAGCTGGAGAGCTTTTGAGCAGTGTGTGGAGGAAGCAAACATTGCCTTAATCAGCAGATTTTGGCAAAGAATAAAAAGCCGGAATTAAACTGTTGAGTCAGAAATTACCATATCTGACTGGATGCTGCTCTCAGAGAATACTCCAGTTCAGTCATGAGAGCGGGCATGAAAGCAGGCATTCCTAGGATGCTCTAAGTGTCATGTTTTAAACATTAACTGTGGGGCTCATGTGAAAGAGAAAAAATGTTCTAATTACTCTTAAACTTTGAGTGGAAGGCAAGCAAGTTACAGTGTGAGCTGCCAAAGCATCACTGTTCTCAGCATTTCTTAGTGGCCTTTTTACAATTACAGTCTGGGCTTTTGCATTTACAGTAACTGAATCTTGGAGAAACAAACCCAGACTTTCCAGCGCAGGGCAGTGAAATGCAGAGAGGGCAAGAGTTCTGAAAGCACTGGTTTTGTTGAAGTTCTGTTTTCTCTTGTAGGGAAACGTGACCTACTTTGTGTGTCTCTGATTTGTCTTTTAAACACTGTAACCACAGAAGTGTGAGAGGGATGCCTTTGAGTGTAGAATGGAGAGCTGGGCAGCAAGGCAGTTAAAAACAGTGTAGAGGCCAGACCTAGTCTGGAGGTGTGTTGAGAATAATGGGATACTTCACTAATTTCTGTTCCTTAAAAAATCAGTTGCCAACATCTTTAAAGCACTGAATTAGCTGAAGTGGATGGGCCACAGATGTTCTTTGCAGATAACTCCATCAGAAATGAGCACGTATTTGTGAGTTAATAGCATTTATTCTTTCCAGGTTTTATTCTTAGCTTGTTCCACCCTTATGAGGCATCAAAAATTAATCTGGGATATGACTCAAACTGACAGTGGCTAAGCAGAATTTGGGAGCTGATGGTGTGCTTACAGTGCAAGCTGCTGGACAGATTGCGCTGCTGAGCCTTGCCCTAGCTTCCTAAATTGCCTCTGAAAGTTGTCACCTTGCTATAGGAAGGCTGGGGGCCCAAAGCTGCTTTTAGAATTTGGTACATGGGTTTTTTTCCTGCGAGAATTGCAATTCAGAGAGGGGTCTCATATTTGTGAAGGTGCCAGAATTTGTCCAAGGTAACGGTGGTTCTGTCTCCAACAGCACTTTGAACACATCTGATACCAGCTGCAACAGGCACAAGATAATCATGGCTTAGACTAGGTAGGCTTTAAAGAAAACCAAAGGTATCTCAGGATGTGTATATCTGTTATTGCAGATGCTGGTAATGTAATTGCTACTCAGGTTGCCCTGAAGTATAATAGCTTAGTTGTTGCCAGCAGTGTCTGAAGTGTGAAAGCTGAGTATGGGGCACGGATTTATTGTTTAAACTAGGTTGGGCTTCTAGATGAAGCTTATCGAAAGAAACTGCTCATTGCAAGGGCAGAGTAAAAAATGAACTGTGTGAACTGTGCTGGATTCTTCCCGTTGTGGCTGCACCAGTGTAATTCTCCCTCAGTGGTAACACTGTAGTACTTGTTTTAATTTCAAATTGACTGTATTTGAAATGAAGAAATGCTTTGATGTTAACTGCTAACTGCTGTCACCGAGTAATGAGAAACTGTGCCATTACTGAAGAGTTCCGTTTCTTTAAGGTTCTGGCTACAGCATTTGACACAACACTTGGAGGCAGGAAGTTTGATGAGATGTTAGTTGAATACTTCTGTGAAGAATTTGGCAAGAAATACAAACTGGACATCAAGTCCAAGATCCGGGCACTGCTGAGGCTGTCCCAGGAGTGTGAGAAGCTGAAAAAGCTGATGAGTGCGAATGCCTCTGACCTCCCAATGAATATAGAGTGCTTCATGAATGACATAGATGTATCTGGAACAATGAACAGGTAATACTTAGAGTATAAGCTTTGTTCAAAATGCTTCAGTCAAGAAATGTAGCACTTCAAACTTAGTATGAAGTGCTGGTGCTTAGGGCTGGAGGGAGATTGAAATGTAAGAACAGTGTGTGTGGGGGTTCTGCTAAGAGTGATGATGTTTAGAGGCTGGCCAGTGGCCTTGAGCTAAGAGGGAGGGCTGCGAGTGTTGCAAGTGTGCCTGGATTACTGGAGCAAAGTTTGTGGGAGAACTTACTTCATAAGTATAAAACTAGGACTGGGGGAAGGAAAACCCTGCAGCATGTAGCTACAGTGGCATTCTTCTGCTTTTGGCATCCTGTTGCATTTGCAGTATTAACTTCTGGTTTGCTATAGCTTGATTTATGGTTTCCTCCAACAGAAGCAAATTTTTAGAGATGTGTGATGGGCTACTTGCAAGAGTAGAGCCACCCCTTCGCAGTGTGCTGGAGCAAGCCAGTAAGTGATGATGCATTCTGTGTTCTGCATACAGGAAAGACATCCCTATAAGCTTCCTTTGGGTCTTGACAGGGCTCAGACAGATGCATTTAGCGCAGTTTAACAATTTCTTGCTTAGCAGTTACAAGCTTTTAAACTTTTTCACACAAGGTAAAAATCTGAAAGTCTTATTGCTTTGAAACATGGAGAACAACCTTAAATTAAGTAATGGTTGGTGTAAACACCTAGTTTATGATGTCAGCATATTCATGTAAAACAGTCTAAAACCTAATGTCTGACTCCTTTCTAGAGTTAAAGAAGGAGGATATTTATGCAGTAGAGATAGTTGGTGGTACCACAAGGATCCCTGCTGTAAAAGAGAAGATCAGTAAATTCTTTGGCAAAGAAGTCAGTACAACTTTGAATGCAGATGAGGCTGTGGCACGAGGTTGTGCGCTGCAGGTAACAAGTGCTGTTTGTTTTAGCTCTGAGTATTGTTACTGAAATCACAAGTATTTGAGACGGGGTCCCCAAGTAACATGAATGATACTTTATGTATATCCTAGAACTGATTCAAGTAAGCTTCAGGAAAGCAGCTGGAAGAATGAGCATAGCAGCTTCAAACAATTCCTTTGTGCTGTTTGAGCCAAATCAGAAGATCAGTGTAGCTTGTTGAAGTGAAGCAGAGAGCATGCTTCAGTGTGTCTGGGAATTGGTAGTCCGATAAAGCTCATGGGATGTTTTGTATTCCAGGCTCCTTTGGGGGCCCAGGTTAAGCAGGGAAACCTTTTTTTTGTTACAGCACTACTGATGCACTTGTGATATTAAACAATTGCTTAATAACATGGATGGGAATGAAAGCTTAGGTTCTTGCTAAGGTGAATCTGTGTCCTGAGCTGGAATCAGCCACTTGAATGGCTTAAGCAGTAGTAAATACTCTTAATAGTTACTAATGCTACCGTATCTTGAATGCACCTTAATTTTGCACTGATCGCCTCACTTCTCCAAATGTTTCACATGTGCTTACAGCTCTGTTCAATCAGTGGTATGAGCTGTAGAGATCTGCTTAAAGAGAGTTTTCTGTTATGGTATGCAGAAAGCCTGGTACTGTGTCACTCTAGAAAGTAACTTTACTTGAGGTTTCCTGATCTCTTATGTGGGCACAAAAGCCACTTCAGTAGCCTAACCATAGCAAACCAAACAACATACCGCTAAGGTGGAACTTGAGTATTTCTATTTTTGGAGTGATCAGATTAGGAAAGCCACTAGCCTTCCTTAAACTAGAGTAAATCTACGTATGAAGCTGCATAAATAGCCTCTTGCTGAATTAAGTTACTGTTCACGTGAAGTTTGAATGTTTTTAACATGGCTCTTGTGTTTTTTCAGTGTGCTATTTTATCTCCGGCTTTCAAAGTGAGGGAATTCTCTATCACAGATTTGATACCGTATCCTATTTCTTTACGATGGAATTCACCAGCAGAGGAAGGGTTAAGGTGAAAAGAAATTCAGTTTTCTTGCATGATTATGTACAGCTTAAAACTGAGTTATGACAACTGGAGTAAATAATGCTTTTAGAGCAGTGCTCAGTTAATAAATCAAACACTGATACTTTTTCTGAAGTTAACGGGGGGCAGTTTAGCACTTCCTACGTGGCTGTTGGCCTTACTCTAACCTAAAAGGTTAGGAGACTCTTCTTGTCACTTCTTTAAGAAGTTTCTCCTTAAGGTACAAGGGTCTCTAGAAAAGCTTTGTTACCTTTATCAGATTCGTTAGCCGTGTACTAAAGGATTGCTCTGTTTTCTCTTGCAGTGACTGTGAGGTTTTTCCCAAGAACCATGCTTCCCCATTTTCTAAAGTCCTCACCTTCTACAGAAAGGAGCCTTTTACTCTGGAGGCATACTACAGTTGTCCCAAGGAGCTGCCTTACCCAGACCCTGCTATAGGTTGAGACCATTCTTTAATCATTTATTAATAGCCATGTGAAAGTTTCAGGACTTCTGTCTGATTATTTAGTCTGGAAAGTGCTATGGGGATAGGTTTCCAAAGTCATGGGTCTACAGTAAAATGAGTGGAGTAATATGAAGTTAATGGACAAATAGGCTAAATAAAGATCATCTTGATGTTGGAACAAACCTGAAAGGGGTACACTGAGAGTTTCCTGTCTTTAATTCTGTCTTACAGCATGCCATAGAGAGTTCTAATAGCTGTGTATCCTAGCAATGCTGAGTAAAAAAATCTACTTGTTTGACTTCAGTAAGATTTGATACCCTCCTGAGTGCATTGCAGAGATCTCTTGTAAGGAACAGCCAAGTTTTACTTCACATTTAGTGATTAAGTTAATCAAATGGTATCTTTTTTCTCTCTGGGATTGCTTAGCTCACTTCTTGGTTCAGAAAGTCACTCCTCAAACAGATGGATCCAGTTCAAAAGTGAAAGTCAAAGTCAGAGTAAATATCCACGGTATCTTCAGTGTCTCAAGCGCATCTTTAGTGGAGGTTCATAAATCTGATGAGAATGAGGAGCCTATGGAAACAGATCAGCATGCAAAAGAGGAAGAGGTAATAGACTCTGTTGCTCTTAGTACATGTCCAATTGTGCTTCATCAGCCTTCCAAGTTCTGGGAAGGTTCTAATACTTGTGTAAGGATTTAGTAGATACCTCCAGCAACTAAAATAAAGATGTGATCCGGTACTAATTGAAGTATGTTAGACCAGTGACAGATCCTCTTGATGCCAGGACTGTGGGGTATAAATAAAATTCCTAATTGTGGAGCTGTGCTTGCCTAGATTAGAAGCTTATAACTTAAGTCTTGAGACTCTAGGTTTCCTTCTGTTCCTTTTGCCAAAGAGCAATAGGTGATGTGATCAGCCTAGGAGCTGAAGCAGCGATCTGCATATGCATTGTTTAATATGTCAAATTGGATCTCTTTATGAATTTCAGAAGATGCAAATAGATCAGGAAGAGCAGCAGAAGACTGAAGAACAGCAGCAGGCCCAACCTGAAAATAAGGCTGAGTCTGAAGAAATGGAGGTAATGTGACCGTTTGAGACTTCTGTTTTACAGGGTACACTCACACACTACATATTCCCATGAGTCTTCCAGAAGTATTTGCTGCTTTTGTCGTAGCTCTGGAAGCTGAACTTTCATTGAATGTATGGGTAGTCTGTGTTATGATTAGAGCTTTGGAAGTACATAACTGGTGTGGATAATTAATTGCACACCTGGCAAGTGTTCTAGTACTGATAAAATGAATAAACTCCTCTTTGTGTAGCTTTCAATAACTTAAATACTAGAGATGTATTCAGTTATTGACTACACTGCTGTGGTGTTTTCAGTGTGCCTGGGAAAAGTCAGTAGCTGCCTTCACTACCTCTGACTGGCAGCTGCAGTGTCAGTGTGACAGGTAATATGTAGCTCTGATGCTGAGGTGCACCAACTTAGTCCTGCTTTCTCTGTTATCAGTCTTGAATACCCAGTGTAAACCAGCTGATGATGTTCTTACCTTGAATATATTTCTTTAATGCAGACTACTCAGGCTGACTTGAAAGACAAGAAAGTGGATCAACCACCTCAAGCCAAGAAGGCTAAAGTAAAGACAACCACTGTGGACCTCCCCATTGAGAACCAGTTGGTGTGGCAGATAGGGAAGGATATGCTGAACTTGTTCATTGAGAACGAGGTAAACTTTTACTTGCCAAAGTTAACATTTTACTGGTTGAGCTCCAGAAATTTTGCTGTTTGAACATGGTTAATGGATAGGGATAATCAAGGGAAGATAGAAAGGCTCATGTTTTTTTGGTGAGGTGAGCAGCATTTACCCACAGAGCCAAGATACATTTTTCCCATTAGTGAATGCTGTAACTTTCCCTGAAGAGGGGGTCTGCAGAAGGCCACTTCA
>JBCJKH010079928.1:0-10237 GCA_039877255.1 Loriculus beryllinus
AGTGTTCAAGACCAGGTTGGACGAAGCCTTGGGTGGCATGGTTTAGTGTGGGGTGTCCCTGCTTATGGCAGGGGGGTTAGAACTAGATGATCTTAAGGTCCTTTCCAACCCTAATGATTCCGTGATTCTATGACTGCACCTGTGGTGGAAGGGACATGCACTGAAGCAGTTGATTAAGAATTGTAGCTTATGGGAAAGATCCACATATGAGAAGTTTATGGAAGACTGTCCCAAGGAAGGGACCCCACACTGGAGCAAGAAAAGAGTGTGAAGAGTCCTCCCTCTGAGAAGGAAAGAGTGACCGAAATAATGTGTGCCCCTTTCCCCATCTCCTTGTGCTGCTAGGGGATGGGAGACAGGGAAAATCATGAATCAAAGTGAGTCCAGGAAGAAGGGAGGGGTGGGGAAAAGTGTTTTAAGATTTGGTTTTGTTTTGGACTATCCTACTGTAAGTTTTGCCTGTGGTGTCAATTTCCAAGTGATCTCTTCCTGTCCTTAACTCCACCCACAAGACAGAAGGCATAACAAAACCCTAAGACACATAGATGTTTCAACAAATGAGTATAGGTGCAGTGTAAACTGCCTAAAAATACAAAAGAGGATGGGACAAGACCCTTGTACATCTAAAAGATACTAAATACAGCCACACTGTACCCTGCAAGTACAAGAGTAAAAACACTGTTTCAGAGCAGTAACTATTCTCATATACATATACATTCTTTTTTAAAACGTGCAAAATCTTTTTCAACATATTTTCTAGCAACCAACATTAAAAGTGAACAGGAGTTTAAAACAGAACTTTTTAGGGCCTGATGCATTAATTGTTGCATATGTTATGTCTGTTTTATTCACAGAGCAGTAAAATAGCAGCAGATAATTGTGTTTCCCAGGAAAAGCACTGCATCTAAATCCAGCTGATGTAAATGCAAATAGTTGCTGAAAACATGCTGGCTTATGCAGGTTGGGGATCTGGTCTTTAGTATTTTGCGTTTTGTGATTTATAGAAGGATGAATGTACAAACTCAAACAAAAGCACATCTCAGTAAAGCCTTTTTTTTTTCCTGTGTATTAGGGAAAGGTAAGGATAAGGGCATATAAAAATGTGATCTAAAAGCATAACACATCATTTACCTGAGAAATTTGGAAATTCTGTGAGCTAAATTGAAATCTAAACACATTTGTCACATTTCATATGCTTTGAAATTAGAATAAATCTTTTTAGAAAATCAAACTGAATCTTTCAGAAACAGCCAACTCTGCTGCCCTGGAAACTGTAATACTGAAATAATGTACTTCTGACTGAGTTAGATTTGTAATTATTGAGATTCATTTTGTGATTTGCACTCACACATGTCCAAAATGTACAAAAAATGTTCAGTTAAACTTTTCTGAAATTGCTTTTATTTGGATATTGATGAGATTCCACCACCAGTAAAAAGCTGAATGTCGAGTCTGAAAATATAGTGTACATTACTACTGCCGCTTTTCAAAGTCCATGTTTTCTCGAGTGTTTACATTTGTATGACTTGATAAGATACATACGTTACTGTCCAAATTGTACTTTGTCACAACAGTACATCATGTTGAATCTAAACAATTGACATAGTGCAGCAGGGAGACACATCAAAAGAGAAAAAGCAAAGAGGAGAGGGAAGACAAAACAAAAGCCGTGAAAACAAACTGAAACAGAAGAAAGCAGGAAGTCAGGTCATCCATGAACTTGTTTAACCAGTGCTTCCCATGGGTTACAGCTTCTCACAAACTGCTCCAATTTGGGTCCTCCACAGGATCACAAGTACTGCCAGCAAACCTGCCCTGCATGAACCTGCCCCGGCATGAACTGAAACCACAAGTCCTGCCAGAAGTCTGCTCCAGTGTGGACTTCCCACAGGGTCACATCCACCTGCCCCAACATGGGGTCCTCCTGAGGCTGCAGATGGACCTCCATGGCCTGCAGAGGCACAGCCTACCTCACCATGGCCTGCACCATGGGCTGCAAGGGAATCTATTCCGGCTCCAGGAACACCACCTCTACTCTTTCTTCAGTGACCTTGGTGTCTGCAGGGATGCTTCTCTCACATGTTCTCACTTCTTTCTCCAACTGAAATTCCTTTTGAACAGGTTTCAGGTTTTTTTCCCTTCGAAAATATGATATCCTACAGGCACTGCCACCATTGCTGATTAGCTTGGCCTTGGCCAATGGAGGGTCCATCTTGGTGCCACTGGTACTGGCTCTATCAGACACAGGGGAGGGAGTCTTCTGGCATCTTCTCAGAGACGTCACCCCAGTAGCTGCCACATTACCAAAATCTTCATATGCAAACCCAATCCAGCTGTTTATAGATCACTGCTTACATTGCAACTACTCTAAAATTAAGTAGGTTTATTACAACAGTAGTGATGTCTTGTCTGATTGCATCAGTGGTGTATCTAATAGAGTGAACATGGTAGAGAAGTTTTAACAATGTTCCAGCCTGCATGCCACATGCTATTTAATCTGAACTTCAACAAGTCAATAAAATGAATGAAGTGTAGCTATATGCTTTGAACAGTACTGGGTTCTTTGTGGACGTGATATATATCACAATCCTAACAACAAGCTACTTCTCGGGCAAACTTAAGGTACTGCTTGTTTTAGTATTACTTTATTGTAGATACTTACTTGGAAGTTTTTCTTTCCCCTACATGCAAGCAGGTGCATTTTGAATGAATTTTCCTAAGCTGGAAATCTGTCAAAATCATAAGCAAATGAAATACCTTCAGGTGTCTTAAGAATTCTGGAAATACGTAATTCTATCAATAAAATTGCTCTTAATAAAAGCTGAAAGTGTAATCTTGCAGAACTATCTTTTATGCTGTGCCTAGTTCCTTCTGATGGTACTGTGAGGTTCAGACATCACCCATTGTGCTCAAGAAACATCTTAATCTTATTAAACATCATGTCATTAATGAACTCACTGATGTTAATGTAGGTATGAATGGAAGCGAAGTTTGATTCCTGGCTCATTTTCAAGAGAGAAACCTATATTTAAAACCAAACAATTCAGCCTCCCTTCCTGACTCCTCCCTATAGAGAAATATGCTGTATTTTAAATAAATTCATAGCTTATAAAAAGTATACTTAAATCTCTGTTTAAAGTACATTTCATACCTCTCATCCTCATGGTGCAATAATTTTGCAGTTCTTCCAGCTCTCATGAAAAGGGCCCTTATTCTGTTCAGCTAAAGGCAAGGACAGACTCAGGTAGGGGAGGGAGAGAAGGTCAGCTGCACGTGTTCTTCACTTCATATGGGATATCCAGTGTAGCAGCACACACTTCAGGCTACAAGAAATGCATGTCTGCTACTGAGACTATGCCAGTTGTGAGTAAACTGGCAGGATAATTTTACTAAAAACTATTTAACTATTGTGGGGTTGTGTCCCTCACACCCAGGCCCTCAAGCTGTAGAAGGTTTCTCTCTGAACTAATTTCTGCCAGTGTAGTTTTGATCAACAAGCTATTAGTGTCATACAGTGCAGTATGAAAGAAGTCATTACATTTTTCAGCTGATTGCAAAATATGTAATTTGTAGTAGCTGCTTGCTATAGTTTGACAAATTGAGTCAGAACTGCCAATTCTGCAAAATGGAGAAAGAAAACACATTTCAGAGAGTGACATTTATGTTCAGACACCATCAACTGTCTAAAAGATGCAGAATGGATTCAGCCTTCTTAAGCAAGAAAATCTTTACAGAGGAAAATCTGGTTTGCTATCTGCCTTCTTTGCTACATGAAAGTGATTCTTAGAAGGAGCACAGCTACAAAATGGCACTGTAAGCAAGGAGACAAGTATCAACACAAGGAGTTCTGCAAAACCCCAAGGGTGAGAAAGCACACTTTGCAAAGCTCTTTAAAATGTTGATTAAGTTCTGTCATAGCATGTATTGGATCCCAATTTACATATACAGAACTCAAGACACTGATAAAAAAAAAATGTTGGAATGTCCCTGATGTATTTGGGTATCATGACACATTTTGGGAATAGGAAAGATTACATAATTACAGCCTGAAGTGCCAGTAATAATTGAAAAAGAGATTGGAAATAAATACAGATTGGCACCTGTACTGTTAGCATTTTAGCCAGCTCTACAAGAATTTAAGAAAACCCTAAAGATTCTTCAGAGTATATTTCTACTAAATTAATGAATGCTAAAATGCCAGTGCTCCAGCAGTCTTAAAATAGAAGAAAATAATCAGATTTTTTTTCAACTTGGTTTGTGGAACATGTTTTTGTACAGAGGACTCATGCAGTAGAGAATCAATTTTCTTTTCTTTTTAATGCAAAAGTACACCTGGAATATACTTTATGTATATTTAGAAATAATATTTGTACTGATGGCCAGACTAATTAGCCTGGATCATATTTTTTAAAATTACCATTTTTTAAAGAAAAAAAGACTATAGCGCCCTACTAAGGCAAACAATTCAACCATCTTGAACCTTGTAATGCTAAAGGTGGTACCTGCTAGACTGTGAAAAGGTTCAAGCTCCTCAAGGATTTCTCAGCTTAGGAAGTAGTGTTATTGAAGTCAATTGGTTTATTTAAGTTACTAAGTACTCAACAGTAGGAATAAAAATTATACAATATATCTCTGTTATTTCTGGCTCAGTGGTGTCTGTAACCCCTCGGACTGTTTGCATGACTTTGAACACCTCTCTTGAAAGCTGGTATTTAAACACACACACAGAGGCACATATTTCTTCTTTCTTTATTCTTTTTTTCTGAAGCTCTGAACTCAGAGGGTGCAGCTTGAGATAAGTTCTGCAAAGGACTGTGGGAAATATGTGAGATCAGAGAAAGGTACTGATACAGAAAGTGTTACTAAGACTGCACTAAAAGACACTTCAAACCAATCTCTGAAGAGTTACTTCAAAGCAGGAATACTGTACTGTTGATCTTCTGCTAGTAAAAATAAATAAATAAATGAAGTAAAACTAAACCTAACGCAAGCAGTTACAAAATGAAAATTCAAAGTCAGGACATAAGATGGTAGCTGTGTAAAACATCCTTTTTTTAATGGCAAGCCTATCTGAGAAAGCAGGACTGTATGGTTTCTACAAAGAGAAGACTGAATATTTGCTTCCTGAGTTGGTGCTCTAGCCATGAGAATATTATATTTAAAAAAATGGGAGCCCAGGAGCTGTGTTCAAGAATCTGAACACTGTTGTTAAGTGTTAACTATCTTGGCTATCAAGGGATCCTTGATAGTTAGTTGGATAGTTAGATAGTTTAGTTACTGGAGAGAAGCCAGGTATCTAATCGTCTTTTTGAAGGATATTGTGCCCCATCAACTTTTTCATTGTGCCCTAAAAGGCTTAGATTTTATTTCCTTACTTCATGGGAGAAAGGATAGGGGGGATGTGAGGGAGGTTGAAGGAGGAAGATATAAAAATGAATGATGTTTTTGCTTAAAGATTTTTAAGTAGGTAAAGTTTTCTGCCTTATTTTCTAAGAACTGTAGTTTCTTTGTGTTCTCATAGAAAAAGAAAGAGGAAAGGAAATCCTATTCCCATAGTTCTGAAAGATACAGACTAGAGATGTTTTTTCCCCATTCCAGGACATTACATTTCATTCCTTTGAATTGGTCTCTTCTTTTGCCATATTGCTTTGTAAACATAGTGCTGCTGTTACTATGAAAGGCTATGGTCTATGTGTTATTCTTGGAACATAAATGTTTGGACTTCTCACTTTTCTCTGAACTTATCTTGGCCTATCTGAAGAATTGTTCTAACTAGTAACAGCAATTTATTTATTGACCAGAAGACTATTAGCTTTGCAAGTGCTCACTCAGCTTTCCTTTAGGACATGACTGAGATAAAACACTTCTTGAGGTAGGAAAGTGAGCATAAACATTCTGTTTGCTTGTGTGCGAAATATACAAAAACTCTCTGGTGGACCACGGGCCCAAAAGTGATCAGGTTAAAGAGAAAGATGGTCATCAGCAGGATTAAACAGTAAGGGAATTGCAAAGAAAGATTCAACCTGAAAAGAAATACAGAGGGAGAATGGATATGTGTGACAGAGAGAGAGACGCTGGAAAGGCAGTGACAGCCATCAGAGGGGGTTTGTCCCTCTTGGCAACATCTCCCAGACATGTTGACCCTTGTCCTGCTCTCCTGCAGCTGGGAGCACACAGCAGTGGGCTGGCAGAGGCGAAGCAGCATGTAGGGACCCCACTTCAAGGTGCAGGGTCACCAGCCAGGTGCCACACAATGGCTGTGTGTCAGTGGGATTTTGGGAGCAACACACAGGCAGAAAAAAACTGGGGCAGCCATATCTCCTGGAAGAGGAGTTTGTACCCAGGGAGCCACCACAGCTTCCACAGATCATGGTGTGCATAAATTGCATGAAAGGTGTGAGCATGTAACAATATGATTGTGTGTACATATAGTTAAAACTTACCAGCATCAGTTGCAGAACAGTGTTTAGAATTGTACAGGAATTTATTAACAGTTTGCAAATGTTTAGGATTGTGGTATACCTGTTTTCTTGTTGATTTTGATCCCGAATATATGGTTCACTGATTATCAGCTGATTGCATCCTTAATCAATCAATAAACCAGTTTGTTTCTTAAGCTATTACCTTCTTTATTTCATCTTTTGCATAACTTTCTACAATTTTCTGTTATAGTGCCTATTACACATGTTTTGTAACTAATAGATAGTAATAAATAGCAGTTATTCTGTGTAGAAAGAACTGTCTATGACCCTGTAGTGAAATGCAGCATAGGCAAACACAGGCCTAGGATGATATTGGATGTCATTTCAACTGCACATAGTTTGAAATCTGTTTGCATCATTGAACTAGATTAATGACGATTCCTTTTCACTAAAATAATAAAAAATAGTTAGCTTGTCATACATAGTATAATTCTTTTTCCTGTGACACGACTGGAATTTGACAGAGTGGTGGGAATCCAACTGATCCATTCTGTAACTTTGGTGTTACAACCTGGTAATAGCTCAAAGGGCAGGCAGCAACTGAAAAGAGACTGAAACTGTGATTCACAGTTTTTAAATTAAGTATTTATTTCTCACCTAATTTCAGTCTTAACTATCTATATCTTTTGTCTTTTTTTTTCTTATATATGTATATATATTTTTAACCTAACCACTGGTTTTGTAGCATTTAAAGTCTGTTTTAGCTGAGGCTAGTCAAATATTACTTGATTTAACCATTTAAAGACATTCTCTATTTATGCTTTGTTCATCCTTTGTCTGATGACAACTACAACTTTTTAAGCAAATTTCAAGTTGACCAATATCTGTTTTTCTTTTGGATTTGATGCTGTCGATACTGTAAATAGCTTATTGATATAACAGTAATAGATCAAAGCAGAGGACATTTACAGAAATTAACGCTTTTTTAAGCCATAAAGATTAAAAAAACCCTTGGCTTTCTTAAGGTGTACATATATTACTAAAATAAAAGGGCCTACCACTGGTTTCTAACACTAGCAGCCCTGGTACACACAACATAACTCTCATTCTGCAAAATGCTGTGATTGTGTCTGCTTGTCAAAAATAGTTGTTGGACCATGCTGAATTCAACTTTATCCAGGAGTTGTTTGATGTTTTGATGCATTAAAAAACCATCTTCATTATGTATTTGAGTGAAAACTATGCAAATGTGGCAACTGAATATAAATAAATTATGGTATTATGATAGTAAATATTTGTCCCTTAGCATTTTACATTAATTAGACTTAAGGCTGTACATCACAATACCTCAGACAACTTAGAAGGAGTTTTCTTGAGACTTCAACTCAAAGTCCTATTGGTTATTACAAACCAGTGTATAAATTCATAAAATTTCACTGATTTACCTTATAATTCTGTATAATATACTGCATAGTTCAGTGTATGCATGTGTCATTTGATCCATGCTTAGGAATTTAAATAAAATTTACTACATTTATGAGAATTTACATATGATGATAAATCTTTTTTAAATTCAGGAAAAAGACTCCGAATGTTTTCCCCTGGAAAAAAAACAAACAACAAAATCCTACTATTTGAGCACTAAAAGTTTGGTTTAGAACTTCATAACGAGAGCCTAGGTTTGAAAAACGAAAGAAAAATGTTTTTTCTTGACTATCAATTAGACATTATTTCTGGGAAAGATAATACTTGGTAATCAGACAACTGTTTCTTTAAAGAAGCTAAACTATGCTGAACTAGTCAAATTGCAAGTTAGGCTGGGTTTTGTTTTCATGAAATTATACTGGCATCTGACATTCCTTTCCATATATATGAGTTCAACAGTACAGTAGGCCACCTTAGAAGAACACTTGAAACATATCAGAATGTACTCTCCAAAAAAAAACCAAAAAAAACAAAAAAAACCAAAAAAACCCTAAGCTGTTTATCTCACTAATACTACTAAATGTCCCTACTGTTAATTGTCTTTGCATTTATCCCACCTCTATGACATACATCACCGAGACAAAAAAGATAGAAGATTGTCAGTGCTTATTACTGGAATAATAAACATAGAATTCCCATAGCTAACTCTAAAAAAATATTTAATTAAAATTATATTAAAATAAAATGTAATTTAATTATATTAGTACCTTAATTTTCAAACAGCTTTTTCTTGGAGCAATGAGATATTTAAAACCAAAACCACTAAAAGAACAGCCAATTAAGTTTTGATGAGTTTGGTACCAGTGTTATGTTTAATACTATAGCATAATAATTATGTATTATGCAGAAATAAAACCTAAATTGCATAAAATGCTAGATTTCAGAACAATGCTAAAATAATATTTGTACTAATGCAAAAACAATTATTACGTTAGTTATAGTTAGCTTCTTTCAAGGCAAATGTTAAATCTTTTTCTCTATTTCTGCTGTGAGTGTTTGCTGAACAGATAGTGTTGTTGCCAGACACAGGACAAGATCAGCAGTGCAGGGAGCAGAGAAAGCCCTCTTTGGGGGATGGAGGCAATACTATGGCATAAACAAGGAAAATCAGAAAAGAAAGAAGACTGACTACCAGGCTACCTCAGTCTCAATTTGTGTCACTGATGAGACCTGAGACCTGCTCACCTCCCCATTGAGGAAGAACCATCACAGACTGCAGCCATCAACCCTAATGCTACAACATGAGCTCCAATGTATTGTGTACTCACAGCTAACCTAAGGAAAGGTTGTTGAAGAATTATGTGTACAGCATAATAACGATAACCACAGAGTAGAAATTGCTAATGAATGAATGCAGTAAAGTTTTGTTTCAAAATTTAAAATTAATTCAATTTTTCAATCTTGTAAATACTCTCTTCCTCTCAAACTTTGATTCCCCAGCAGAAGTAGAATTCTATTCAGTTCTAACAATTCCCCAGTGTCATATAATGTGAATTAAAAAAGCTAACTACACTGACAAAATAATCACATCTTATGATTCCAAAGGTGTCATATAAAACTCAAAGAAATCCAAGAGGCTGGGAACATGTAGTATAGCAGCTCTTAAGAAGGCCAGCCAAAAATCAATCTAAACACAAGCCACAGTATGCCATTTAGTTTGAGGCTAATTAGTGGCCTGGAGCAGATCAATTTCTCCATGTAAACGTAATCACAGAAATAGTTTGGGGGGAAAGCTCTGGACCATGCAGAAAAAGTTTCATTGAGTTTAGGGCTCTAACAATGGGCCGTGTTCATTAACGCTCTGAGCAGAGGAAGACATTGGGCTGTATTTCTTAGGTCACAGCAACAGCAGAGGAAGTCTGGCAGGGCCACGGCGCGGGAAGGAGATTGCTCTCCAGGGTGACTCCGAAAGGCAATAAAAAAGACAATAAGGAGAAAGATAATAAAAACCTCCAGCTTTTTATTTTCTCCTCACAACGTCAGGCTCTTCAGGAAGACCTAATGTTTGTCTACAGATTTACTGTCCCCCAGGCACAGGGTGCAAAGGGACAGTTGACGTTACTTGGCAGCTCCTGCAAAGGGCTGCTTAGCCGTGACCAATCCACTTGGCAGCAGGGACCAGCCAAGGCATCTTTACCATCCACCCAATGAAAACTATGCCACTGCATAGAAAAGAGGTTAGAAGTGTCATTTCCATGAAAAGCCCTAAAAGAGGACCAACTTCAGGACCTTAAATCAGAATTATTTCTGCTGGAGGCTGCTTTTTCTCCCTACAACAAGCACTAGTTTGTTTTTCTAGGAATAGAAAAGGCCCTGAGCAAACAATGTCA
>JBCJKH010079930.1:0-19505 GCA_039877255.1 Loriculus beryllinus
CAACCTGTGGGAGTTACATTCTTTCAATTCTTCCCCCCATCCCTCAGGGAGCAGGGGGAAGAAGGGGTGGAGGGAATAAGCAAGCAGCTGCATGGCTGACACCTTAAACCACGACACCTTTTTATGCACCTTTTCCTCCTAAGAGCCCCTGGAACAATCTAGTGTCCAGAGGGGAATTGGATGCTCACCTGCTGCATGACCTAAGAGGGCTATCCACAAAGTGTAAACAGCCCAGTAGTCCTATCCTTGCCCATCTCTGTAAGACCCTCAGGAAAGAGCAAAAATGACCTACCTGTCACTGGAATAAGTCTTTATGGCTCCTAACAGAGCTGATGGGACACTGCCACCCTAGTTCTTCCTATCAGCATATCCAGCCGCGCCACAAGGCTTTCTTACAATAATACAAACTCCCAGATCCTAATACCATTTCTGTGGTGCTAATTTTGATAAACCAGAACTATAAAGTACCTCAGGCTCTCCTTGGATTTCACCTCCAGATATATCCATTTTTCTTTCTTCAGAGGAGACTATTACAGTGATCAGCATCTTTCACTCCAAATCTTGCCTTTTGCAGGGGTCCCTGCAGATGCTCTCTGTTGTAATGATGACATCATAAGTATCTCAATGACTCCCTGCTTTCCAGCAGTGTTAGAAGTGCTCATACTCTATCAGAGACTGAAACCAGCCCATGCTGCAAAGAAGATCACTGCATGTGATTAAGAAGAACGGATGAGCACCCTTTAGCTAACTGAGGTCTCTTAGCTCATGCAGGAGCAAGAAGTAAAGCTTTCTTGTCTAAGCTGCATTTACCCCAAGGACTGGCTGGGCTACATGCACACACCAGCATCTGCAGTGCTGCAGAGCTGTTGTCTCTGGAGAAAAGCAGTACCCTGCTCAGATAACTCCTGTCAATTCAGAGAAAAAAAGCTTAGGAGTAGACTAAAAGCATATTGTTCTCTATGCACACGATGCATTATCTTTGGCTGCTGAACTGAATCATAGGCTGCTAAGTGCTCTTGATGTCCATATCTGTGTGTATAGCTCCATGCATGAATTACAGAGTTTTCCGCTGGTGAAGATGGGGAGAGAGGGACTGGAATGGGGGATTAGTCACAGTGGGAAAATAGCACTGTGAGACATGATCATCTCTTGCACATTGTGAGGAACATGCATTGAACTATGGGTCCTTGCTTTTCCGTGGGAGGCATTTCTACTTTTCTGCCTCCAAAGCAAGCTGTCTAGTGCTATGCAGAGCTTTTCATACAAGTCCAACCAAATCTTAAATGCAAATACCTGAAATAGGATTTATATAAAATAGAAGCATAGGTATTTGCAAGTTGAATAACTCTGAAACAAGAAGAACTAAATATAGAGATCTGGATACAGCTTTTAAACTTAAAATCCTATTTCAGGTGCTAGACATAGGATGATATCCCTCCATAGGGGTAAGACAGTCTATGCAAACCTGGTGATTTGATGATAGCACTCATTAAGAACTGTCACTTCATATTAAGGATGAGGTAGTCAAAACAGCTGTTACTTCAAGTGCAGTCCTTCTAACTTATTCTGCACAGTCTGTAGGAGTAAAGCTAAGCCTATGCTGATTATAGATCAATATTTGCACAGCAAGAAGAGAACCCATGAGAACAGAATTAAAAAACAAGACAACCCACTTCTGTGGGGTTAGAGATATACTTGGCTAAAGTAAATCAAGGCGAATCATTCCCAGTGGCAGCCTCAGATGAAGCTAAGTGCTGATGATCCCTCTAGGCACACTAGTGCACAGGAGCACATGCAGAAACCCTCTCAGATCCCAGGCTGCCAGCCACACAAATCTGCCACAGACCAGCCTGAATGCAGAAGTGCCCTCTGACTTCCCAGAAGCCAGGAAGCAGCACCCCAGCACCAGGTGGTACCTCTTCCTCTCAGGCTCACGCTATGAGCTCCTGAAGCAGCTCAAGTGGGCACCTATCCTGCTGCCTTCTGGATATTTGGAAGCAATGTGCCACTGTCCTGGCCTCTGCATGTGCAGTCATACATGTTGGTTATAAGCACTGCTACAGCCATTGCAACAGAGCTTTACTGTCACTTCAAAATCACTCTTCACTCAAGTCAGCTATCTTAGAGATATAAAATATATTTAAACCACATAAAATAAGCACAGTCAGAAAAAAACCTCACAAAGACGTAAGTGCTGAAAAGGAAAGAGGAGCAACACTTGAGCTACTTACTACAGCCTCATACTCAGAAAGCTGCCTTTCTTCTCATTCATCAGCCTCTGAACTGCAGGCACTCACCTCACCCCTGGGCTCAGGGCTCATCCTGCATGCCTTTCCCAGCTGCCCATTTTCCATACTCCACCCCTTTTCAGGGTTTGCTGGAGCTGTCATCCAAAATATCCCAAGGGTTCCTCAGCCTCCACTACATCAGGAAGCAGTTTCAACATTCATCCCTCCATAAGGAGTGTCCTCCCTTCTTCAGAAATAAGAATATGCCTTAGGCAGACGGTCACCAAATGCAGAAGTCTCCGCCTGGTAGAACATTTCTACTACATCAGGAAATGGAATTTCTTACTCATCCCATGAAGCTTTCTCCACAGAAAGCCTTTTCAGACATCGAATTTATACCTTGCATCAACAGTTAAATTGAAACCCTGGCTGGCATTTAATATATGCAGCTCATCACTAGCTCTTGATTGAGATGAGACAATGGCAATCAACAGCTCTGGGAGGGAATGGATTTGAGATGATCTCCATCAGGTGCTTCACTGAATGCAAATACATAGCCTGATCAGCATACATTTCCCCCGTTCAAGCTATTCTGATGATCTACTTTAGGTAGCATTCTCTGACCTGCTTTAATCAGGCAGAGCTGATGCTCACTTGTGAGTATGTTTCAAGCATTGATCTGCTGGGATGGATAAAACCTTGCTTCTACAGTTGATGCAGAAATGAAGCACCTATCAGCATATGGTTTATGAAAGGAAGGTCCTGCTTGACTAACCTGATCTTCTATGACAAGTTGATGATGAGGGAAAGGCTGTGAACATTGTCTACCTAGACTCTAGTAAAGCCTTTGACACCATTTGCCACAGCATTCTCCTAGAGAAGCTGACAAATCGTGGCTTGGATGGGCGTATTCTTTGCTGGGTAAAAAACTGGCTGCATGGTTGGCCTTAAAAAGCAGTGAACATGGCACTGAGGGACATGATTTAGTGGTGGCCTTGGCAGTGCTGGGTTAACGGTTGGACTTGATAATCTTAAAGGTTTTTTCCAACCTAACTGATTCTGTGATTCTCTCCAGACACATGGAATGAATCCTACACAGTGCTTTCCAAAGCATTTCATGTAGTTACAGATAAGCTTGTGATCCTCTCTTGTGAGCTGCCTCATGGAGAGCCAGGCTCAAATGGCAAGTGCTGCCAAATTAATTCTGTAATGCTGTGGATGGTTCTACAAGCTACACACATTATTAAGCTAAATTAATTTCCGCTGTACCTGGCCTGCCGCTGAGGAATGTTGCTTACTGGGCCGGGAATAGCTTGTTTGTTGGATCTATAAAATGCTGTTACTTAAACAGCCCACTGAGCTCCTCTGACGCAAGTTCTCTTTCCCCTGAAGAGTTTTCTTTCTAACTGGAGTTATTGATCCCTTTGGCTTTAGACAGGAAATCATCACTGCATTAGCAACCAGCAAAATGGTCTTCAGTCCCTGGAGTCTGTTCCCTGACATGTCATCGATTTGAATCTTTTGAGCTGGAAATGCTGTTAAACTCCTGTCTCATAAAAAGCACAGTAATGTGCAATGCATTTTACATTTGACTTTTTGATCTGAAGTCTCAAAGTGTATGCGTGTGTGTATTTCTCTTCAAGCATGTCTCAAACAATTGCTGCTAAATTCTGCTACAAAGCAGTGCTACTTTATTAATATGGAGGAAAACACAATCACTGCAGCATGGAGATCTCCAGGTCTGACATGCTGGGTTCACGTTCTTAAACTTGCTGAGATGGAGAGGATTATAGCAGTTCATGGACTAATGTTAGACTCCCATTAGTGTCTGCCCCTTTACGGAGATACCTGCCTTCAGCAGCAGCTTGACCAGAAGACTGTAAGAGCCTGGTAAAACCTGGAATTTCCCATATGCTGCACTGCAACTTCAAATTTCTGTATTTGCCATGTAAATACAAAATAATCACTCTTGGAATTGGATCATGGTGCTTCTACATTCATACATTAATCTAAGCCTGACTTCAGTGCTTGGTAATACAACCAAAACAGTCTGCTCTGAAGTGAACACATTTATTTCATCTTACTCAAACCAGATATGGAATAGGAGCTACTTTTAACTGGTAGTACAAACAGGCGCTACCGAACCTTATGCTGCTTTCTTTCCAAGTCCTGGAATTCCAAGCCCAAGAGATAATCCTTCCCAGCATTATCTCTCAATACAGTGCCAGAACCATGAAAAAATATGGTTTAGTTTGATAAATATACCTATAAATCACATCTTACCCAGTACTGCAATGCTTTATTGGTATAAAGGGTCAAAGTTGTTGATGTCACACAACATAGCAGTGGCCAAGCCTATGGATGCCTCAGTGTGCTGACAGCTTGTGGGATGCAGCTGGATGCACCGGGGAGGGGGGATGCACTGCCAACATTACCTCTTTAGCAGATCTGTCCTGCTTGGATTTGACTCTGATGCTGTATGCAAAACCAGAACAAAGCAAAACAGTTGTGCCAATCTGCCTGCAGCATTAAACTAGCTCTTGGAGTTCTCTGATAAGTGGCTCAAATCTAAACCAAGAAGCTACCCAGTGGTTTGCTCTTTTTGTAGGAAATAACATTTAATTTCTTTTAGCATGTCTTGGCAAAATGGTGATGCTGAACGGTGTCCAGAGAGAGTTTAACAGGCAGCTGAGGGGTGAGGGACAATCAGATTGTCTTTATTACTGCCAGTCAAAGCTACATTGAGAAAAAGGTTTCCAGACAGCCAGCTATCCAGGTGAAAGCAAAGGCCCTCATTTGGGGCAGATTACCAGGATAATACCAAGGGTGCAAGATCATGTTCTTGGCTGTGAGGGGATGAATCTCATCACAGGTGTCCAGTTACAAAACTGCACACACACAGCCCCTTTAAGAAATCATTGTCTTACTGGTTTGACTTTGCCAGAATGCCTGCATACCTGTGAAAATGGAAACTGCCAGTGCTTGTGGCACAAGTTTACTATGGGAACTACCTGCTGGATTTCAGGGAAAGCCTAGGGACCCGAAACAGTCCCATCACAGTTTATCAGTACGCCAGTACTGAAAGCACAAAGGAGGGAAACACTTTGTGCATATGGAAAGCAGAAAGCTTTCCAGCAGAGTCCCTTGCCTGCTTTTAAGGCTACATGCATTTTCACCGATGTTACAGAAGAGTTTTGCTCTAGCTCACAGTACACAACTCTGCGAATCCATGACATTTGCACTGAAAATATCCCACTTGAAAAATGAGCTCTTTTGAGCTGCAACCTCATTTAATGAGAATAAGAAGCCATAACAAATGGCTTAGCTTTCCCAAGAACCTGCATGACCTCCATAAGAATTTCAAATTTATAGAGGAACTGACAAAAATGCTCTTTGCAGGACATGACTGCCTTGGCAAGACACAGCAGCATCAGTACCAAACTACAGCAATAGGCTTAGAGGTTCATAATGAACCCAGGCCCAGATCAGCTGGCTGAAGCTGTATCTTCTAGTATTGATGACCCAGCATTGGCTGAGTCAGTGTAGTTCAAAGACTAGCAATAACTGTGATTTTTTTAAAGGCCTGTCCTAGCAAGATTCGGTACCGATTTACTGATGTTCTCAGAAACAGCAAGCTGACTGCAAACTTCCAATCTCTGTATTGCATGTGGGAAGTAATGTGAACTTCTTGAGTGTAAACGGGTCAAACTGAATTCCAGGCAGGAGGGTACTGAGCTGGTTACAGTACCAGCCTCTAGATCTTCAAATGTTGATACATAAAGATTCCTCACTATTTACTTTAAAACAGAAGCTTTTCTTATGTTGGCAGAATGAAACAATTTGAATGTTAGCAGCAGGTGCCCCTGTATTTAAGACTATTGTGATGCCTCTACCATGATACTGCACAGATGTCTTGAAGCGATGTAAATCCAGCAATGAAATACCCTTAAAAATGATATAATTTTCTTTTACAGAAAGAATGAATTTTTATGGGACATTTCCAAGACAGCAGTAATTTCCTGGAAGGAAGTGAAATCTTGGTTTAATCTAAATTGCACAAAACCTGTTTCCACCAGACAGCTGCTTTGACCAAATCTGCTATAGTCATTATTGTCAATTACTATTGTCAAGTCATTGGAGTATCTCAGTAAACATATCTGAATTCAAATCAGCAATTAAAATAACAACGTGTTGTCATAGTGTGCCTCCTCCATTAATGGACAGCAAAGTGCTGTTAAAATCCAGGTTAAACTTTAACTTTCCTCTCAAGTAAAAAAAAGTCCTGCATAGCTTCAGATGTACATAACAGTAAACAGCATTTTCACACCCATCTTTTTCAATGCATGCATTATTTTAAATCTACTTATTAGTGAACAGTTCATTTTCATAAGCACTCAGTTTATAACCCTCAGCATCAGGCTTAACAAGCCGAAGTCAATGCCCCATTAAACCCCCACTTCACATGCCTCAGGTTTACACAGTAAACCTCTGTAGCCACAATTTGTTTTCATCTCTTAAACAGTTGCTAAAATTCAAGAGTAATTTCCACTTGTGCTTTACTATGGAGTTGTAAATGTTTATGGAGGTGTAAAGAACTGGCCATTAAGAACATTAACACACAAATTTTGCCCTCTTATGTAATTTCCCTACTACTGAGGCATCTCTGAAGCTTCCCAGTAGAGCGCAGAGGTGCAGAGGGAGGTGCAGAGACAGTGAATGGTTTGTTTGCAGCAAGGTGAAAAACAAGTTCAAAACCAAACCACATTTCTGGCAAAGCAGAAAATCTGCCTTCTTTCAGTGAAAAGGGCATGAGGCCCCTAGGGAGGGAGAGAGGAATGTGCTTGTCCTAACTAGAGCAGCCCCTTCCCTGCTGTGTGCAGGGATGTGGGGAAGGAGGGATGCTGATGCCTCTGCACTGCTCCTTGTGTTCGTGTGGTCCCCGTCAGCCCACATTCCCCAGCCCATGACTAGAGGGGCTGCAGCTCAGGCAAAAAGCCATTAAAAGCCCCACGCACGGTCGCATGGAAGAGCAGCAAGGCCCTGCGTCAACCCCCCCCACTGCACAGCTGCCATAGCTGGCCCTGCCAGCAGCCCCTTGGGGAGACAGTTATCCTCTAAATTCACGTATTTAACTTACAGCACCTGCAGTGTAAACGGTGTGCCTGTGATGTCGTGCTGCACAGCGGTGGCAGGGTTGGATATTGGGGTGCACCCCTGGTGGTGGCCACTTCCCACCTCCCAAAGCTTTGGGTACCTCTGCCGGCATGCCCAAGCTCTCGGACACACACAGCCAAATAGCCAGGCTGTGGGAACCTGGCAGGTCACCACGTCCCACTGCTACCAGCCTCAACAAAGAGCTTAACAATGACTTCACCTTCAGATGCAGCAGCCCAGCATGGGGGTGACAGCACAGATGTACAAGTCCCCAAACACGAAGCCTCAGTGGCAGCTCTGCTGCAGCCTAGCGCAAAATGAGGTTTGCCTGTCCATCCTGCAACGCATCATCTGCTGCACCTCACCACAACCATCCTGCTTTGCTCTGCCTTTCCGATGGTTGGGAGGACAAACACTACCATCACTGATGAGAGAACCAAGCAACCTGCTTTGCCAGAAGCTGCTCACAACAGCTACCAGGGATTTGGAGCTGTATTTCAGTGGTTTCTCAGATTTCAGCAAGTCTCAGATATTGAGAGTCCTCCCACAAGACATCTCAAATTAACCTGCAGCAAACAGGCCCTTGTGCACCGACCAGAAAAACCTGCATTACACAGCTATGACAGTGGTATCGGCTGGTCTGTTCTCACCAAGACAGCCAGCCTGCTTCCAGCTCAAAAGAGCTCCCCCCTGTGTGATGCTTCTGAGCAGAGGAGGGCAGCTCATGGAGGGGCTTAAAGAAGGGGTTTTCTAAAGACTTGAATCTAAAGAGGAAGAGGGAAGAATATTCATTTTCTTTCTTTTTTAATGCCCAACTCAAAGTGATCAAAGATGAAAATCTCTGCATCTAATGAAGAAGGAACAAGGAAACTAAGGCAGTTGCCCTGTATTAGTGCTGCTGGCCTGAGGTTTCTTGGGCTCAGTCACTTGTTTCCAAAATGAAGTTACAGTGTTTCACAGAAAAATTCCAAAGATTCCTTTTCAGCTTTGTACAGGGTGCAAAACATTGAAACTTTGATAACCACTACTCAAAAGAGATGATTTTTTGTCTCCAGCTAGCTTAATTCTCTCTTATTCTGAGTCTTTGTTAGATAGAATATAACACAGAAAGGACTTCTGAAGCTTTGGACAACTCTTCAAAATTACACGATCAGCTTAACTTCTGGAAAGTCCATGCAACACACAAGCAGGAATGGGAAGCTGGGAAAAATCCGGCAATCCCTACAGATAAAAGTCACCCAGAAGCATAAGAGTTTAAAATGTGTTTTTAAACATTTTCTTCTTCTTTTTGTAATCTGGCTGCTTTGTTAAGCACTGCACAACTGCACAGCCCTTCTGAAGGTTTAGCAGGATACAAACATTTATTCCAAGCATAGAGGAACGGTCACTATCGAAAATACCTCCTTTCCATGCAATTCACTGACCTGTGTGCTCTTGTGTTACCTGGCAAATTGCACAGCTATCACCAGCATGATTCATGGTTTGCAATGTTACACACACCAGCCTCTAAATTATTTATATGTCAAAATGAATCTGCACTGAGTAGTCTTAGCATAACCCTTGGCCAAATGGTTCTTATATGCAGTACTTTGATGAGATCGTGCAGTTAGAAAGCAGCCTCACAAGTCAGCAGATGTGTCCTCAAACTGTGTTTCTAAAAATTATAGAACCTGACAATCAGTTGTTTCCCCCCTGCAGGTTTACCTCCCTGTGCCATTAAACACATTGTTAGATCCTGCTACAAAAAACACAGACTGGTACAATAATTGCTGTTGAAAGGCTACTGGCTCTGATTAAACTCTACAGGGCTTTTAAAGGTTAAGACCTAACCTCAGCTCCTCTAAGCTCAGCAGCTTCCATGGCAAGTTGCAGCAGCATTAATCAGCATGCAATAATGAGGCTGTGAGAGGCAGCATGTGATTTCTTTATTTCATCTTAATTATAATTTAAAACTTTAATGTCAGGAGTTTGACAAGTGTTTGAGCAAGAAGAATTATTGCCTCAACAGAAGTTAAGGTCAGGCAGAGGAATGTGCTCAATCCCAAAGAAAAGCAGTGAATTTGCTCTGTAACAGCAATGCCATCCAGATTATTCTGCTGGCTGCTGTTGACAGCAAAGGGGCTGGTTCAGAAGCCCAACATCCCTTTCAAAACACGTGTGCCTGGTCTATAGCCAGAAATAGACCCTACCAAAAGGTCAGTTTTAGCAGACGACAAGCTTTGGGGAAAGAAGCATCCAACCACACTGAAAAGGAATACGCTCCTATAACACAAGCAGATATAATTAAGTTGCATTGCATGGACATAATCCTGCAGCAGGTCATGACATTGGTCTTGATGGTAAAGGAAGAGGCGGGAACGCATTCCCAGCCCTGGCACTGGGATTTTCTCTGATTCCTGGTCTCACAAAGCTGGAGAGTGGGGTCAAACACAAGTCTTATCCCTAAAGTGTTAGACTGGCAAGGTCCCATCCCAGTGGGAGAGCATGCCAGCATGTGGCCCAGCCTGGGCAGTGAGCACCACACAGGCTCATGCTCTGGGTTATTCCCAGGATTTGTGCTGTTGTCCCTGTGATTGCATGAGGCCATGACAGGTGAGTAAAGCTGTGTTTCCTATGCCATGAGAGACTCTGATAGCACGGCCTAAGTACTGCTCCTTGGACACGTGAGTGGACTGAGAGCTGATCTCACAGTCTCCTTTTCTGACTTGCCGCACATCACACTTCCTAAGCAATGCACAGCATCTTACAAAACCTCAGAGTTACAGCAAGCCCACATCCACCACCCTGACAACCTTCACAACAATAAATAAACTCCTAAAACACAGAGGGCAGATTATATAGGATGTCTCAGGCTGTTGGGAGGAAGGACCAGGCAGTATTGATCCGAGAAATTTAACAGAACTAGTAGAAATTCAAATGAACACCAGAATGAGTTGCTATGTAGGTGAACAGTTTCCTTGAGAAGATGACCACAGTTTCTAAAGGGGAAATCTTGCTTAACAAGTTGACATTATTAGAGAAATGACAGGGGCTATCAACAAGAGAAACATCCTCCAAACCAGCCTGTAAAGTACTGAAAGAAGAGAACAGTTATATGACGGCAAGTCTCTGCACAGCAGAAGACATTTCAGTTCCTTTGGCAGCAAATCTGTTTTCCATATAATAACACCTTTTTGAAATGAATTTTTATAGGCAAGGTGATTAATAATGTAGGCTGGAGCAGAGCAGCATCATTCCCTGGTAGTGCTAAATGAGCAGCTGCCACAGGAGATAGGCATTACTTTGAGTGCTTAATCAGAGCTAACAAATGAGATTTTTAAGAACAAATCTTCTCATAGTAAGCTCTTTCAAGAATGAATACGAGCAGAAAAACAGTCTGTTAACTCCAGTAGTTGTAACTGTGTATAGAATTGCACTGCATTTACACCACTAACACAAGAACAGGAAACAGGTTTGTAGCACAGAAGCAGGTATGATGCCAAGCAGGAAGAACTAAAGCTAGCGGATGCGGTGGGATACCTGTCTGGCAGAAACTAGGAGCAGAGCTTCAAACTGTTTCCATGAGACCAGAACCACAAATAAACTTATCCTCTATCACATCAAGAACCTAAAACTTGGTTTTGTCAGTGCCACCAGCATTGCCATGGGACTGCATTAGTAAGGTTTCAAACCATTTGATATTTACCATGACTTCCTTAATTTCTGCCTGTACTTATATTAAGGAGCTAATCTATACAGCTTGCACTGAAGTCTATTAAGAAATCGCAAATTCATAGTGAAAATTCACTATCCCTCTTTTAAAACTGCCACAACACAGGCTGTCATTCTATAAGGCAAACCAAAGTCCAGGACTGCAAAGATCTGGCACTTAAGAGAGAGGAGAAGCCCAGATTATTCTAATAAACACATTCAGAATTGTGGTTTTGCCCCAGTCACCATCATCCTAAAATTAGGTATGTGCCAAAATTACACCCAGAAAGTGGAAACTCTTTTTCTTTCCATGGAGATTACCCTTTCACAGATAGCATGTCTGTGCTGCAGAGACACTGGGAGCTGTACAGACATGAATTTTAACACAACAGGTAGACATAAAGTCAACCCAAACTGGGCATGGACTAGAAGAACCGAGACTTGCTTGTTTTCAGACTAGAAGCTGAGTTATGGGACAAGGAAGTGACTCTGAGATGCTTTTGCCTAAGCAAGAGTTCATATAAAAAGAGATGTATGTGATGAGCATGTGTAAATATCTCTTGCACATGGAAGGAAGGTGTGGAAACCAGGAAGGTATAGAAACATTGTATTTTGTGAAGCTGTCCTGGTAACTCAGTCTTTCACTTCTCTGTGCTTTGCATACATGAACGTTGATGAAACACAGTTCTTTCCCAGGAAAGGTTAAATAATACATGTAAATAACTTGAGAAGAAACTAGAAATCCTGTAATTCCATTTCAAATTACGTGAAAAACGAGACCGACCTGATTTTTGTGTGGAAAAGCCTTGACCTTTGTATAAAACTGCCATTCCTGGAGAAGCAGCAGACCAGGCAGCTCACAGCACCAGGAGCTCACAGCAGGAAAAGCCTGTGTATACCTTTATATCCAACCTATCAACCAACAGTCTCAGCTCTGAGGATCTTGAATATTAACCCCCCCAGTGAGGAAACCCCTGTCCTCGGTCCGAAGCCAGCACGGTGCCTGCAGCTGCCTTCCCTCGGTGTCTGCCTGCGTTTTGCCAGATGAGGTCAGCAGCACCCAGCTACCATGGAGTTCCCAGCCGGCATCCGCGAGCGCTGCTGCAACTGCATCTGCCCCAATGCAAACGGCTTTCTGCCAGTTCATCTCACGTGTTAGACCATCCTTGATGTTATCCTGACATAGCAGTACCAGGGCGGCAGGAAGCGCGGCTTTGCAATCTAGCTTGTGGCATGGAGCATGGGAAAGGGCAGTCGTTTTCATGCGATCAAGCAGCCTTTAAAAATGCTCAGTTTTATTGAGAATCTCTTTTTGTGGTCTTGTTCCTGCTGGAGTGCTGCTTTAGTACCCTACACAAGCAGGGTAAGAGGAAGCACAGGGGTGTCAGAGAGACAAAGGAGGTTAGAGCTGCTGTATTTCCTACATGTGCTTCCATTTCAACAGTTGAGTGCTCTTAAAGAGCTGTTGTGTGCTGGGCCTTACAAATCTGGTTATTTAACACCACCAGACAAAGTCTTAAAAGCCTTTCCCATTCACCACCTACTGTTTTCCCATCAGCAAATCCTCTTGCACTGTCACTTCACCTGAAATGCACTCTCTCAATGTGCCAATTTCCACAATTTCAAGATAACAATTCTCTTTAAAACACATTTTCCCTAAAAATCCCACCCTCTGCAGCCGCTGCAACTGATTTTAAGCACCATTGCATCCTAATGCACAGCACACTTGGAGAAACTGGCCTCCTTCAACCTGCTGATCCGACTGCTCTTGAGACATTCTTCTTTTTCCATTGTCCTTTGTACCAGGAGCGCTGTGTTTCCCCTGAGGTATGACAGCTCTCTGAAAGGCCACCAGTGACACAGGCAAGAGTGTGACACAGCTCCAGGACAGCCCTGCCTTCTCAATTGTTTAATTCCTCAGCTCTGTCCCTTTTTGCGCACACACATTCCCACTGAGCATCCTGAAACAGCCACTGAAGTAATGAAAGCATTTCCTTTTAGCCAGTGTAACTGCAGTTTGGCTGTGCAAAATAATTGGTGTTTGGATGGCTACCGGGGAAGAAAAAAGGCAGATATTTCAGCTTGATCTCAGCTTTGGTAGAGAGAAAATGTCTCATTCAGTCTGGAGGGAAAGGTCACTTATAAGCACCTAAGAGTGGCTGGAAGCAGGCAAACCAAACAAGCCAAAACTGCTCCTGCAGCCTGTGGTCAGAGGCAGGTCTGTCCCTCCAGCTCTGACACCCCAAGCCCAGACGAGTTTGCAGAGTCTCAACCCAGACCAACCATCGCAGTAGCTGGCAGCTACAGCCGGGATGATCACACTGGTGATTTACATGGAAAACCATTAGTAGAGCTTTCAAATGATATAGATTATGCTATAAAATGCTGATTATAAATCCCTATGCTGTTGCTGAAATTAAATGCTGCCTTATCCCAAGCAACACTATGTGCCCCAATGTCTGTTTTCTCCAAAGGCAGATTTGATTTCCCACTGACAAGCCAAACTCATCCAAACCAAATGACTCTATAAGTACTCCTGAGCCCAACGCCACTGTTTGAAGGGCTTCTGGAGCTCTCAGGGTCCCTGCAGAGCTGTTGCTGCAGGACCCAGGTGCTGCCCTTGCAGCACAGACCAGTTCTGCACATGCCTAAAGATGTTTTTAGTGGTGTTGGCTTTTATATAGGACTGCAGATGTGAAGGCACGAGAGTGACTGGGAAGACTAAGTACCATCTGCCACGAGAACCCAGGCTCTGAACACCTCTGAATGCTTTTCAAAGAGTTGACTAAAATCTTGCCTGCAGAACATTGTCTCAGAGCTGAGATTTCCAGCACAGAAACAAACTCCTGCTTCCCACCCTGCCTGCATTACCAAATACATCCAAATGGTGCCACAGAACCTTCGGGAACAAGGTGAATCCCTCCACTTCCCCAAACTGTTCATCACATTAACTTCCATCCTTCACTATGGAAATTAATCACGTTGCATGCTGCGAGTCTTTTATCTCACTCTGAAATACAGCTGCTTGGTAATTAGGCCAAAGCACCTCCCTGCTCCCTGAAGCCGCACCCCTGACAATAATAAACACTGTTTTTGCAACACTTTCTTTCCATTGCACCAAGCCATAGATTTAACCTTGTTAGAAGCAACTAGGTGCTTTTGAAGGATACTGGTTTCTGCTGGTCAGACCAAATGACATGGGACATATAAACATTATCACCGGGTGCAGGATGCCAAACCGCTGCTTCCTCTGGGAGGCACCGTTTTGAGAATTTTCTCTTGAGCCATCAGCTGAAGAATTCAAACCCAACACAGGCTGGGTTATAGAAACATCAGTGGAAAACCAACATGTGGCTTGCAGGTTGCGGAATACTGCAGGAGCAGTGAAATAGGAAAGGATTTGACAGTTACGGATTTGCTCCTTAGGTGATGACAACACAGTGCTATAGAAGAGAGACGAGGACACTCTGCCTCCCAGCATTTACAAAATAAAAAGTGCAAACAAGAAATAATCAGAGGAGACATCCGCGCAGTAGGAGATCTCAGAGTTAGATGTAAATCCCTTTGCTTGTAAACTGCAAAGGTAATGACATGATGTATGCAGATTAGTGCTTGTGAGCAACAGAATAAATGGGCTTTCAGAAGGGATTTGACTAATGAGTAAGGGAAATTCTTCTGGCAAAAGGAGTTGATGCCTAAAAAGCAACACTTGAATACTTCTTAAAGCACAGAATTCCTTTTAGCTATTTTTGTGTAAAGCCTTTAGCAGTTTTGGTATCTGCAGTTAATAGCAAAGGCTGATCCGAACCTGCTCACGGCTCCCTCCACGCTGGCCGGACACAGGCAGACGAAGGCAAGTGAGCATAGCACTGAGTACACACGGTGCCAGGGTGCAAGCTTGGCAGAAGAAGGAGGATTAAGCACCCCAAGAGCCCATGGGCAGCCTGAAGGGCTGCTGTGGCTGCAGGCAGGGCCAGAAGGCTCAGAGTGAGCCTGGCGGCTGCACTGCACAACATCTGCACCAAGGAGAGTTAATAGAGCCCTGTTTAACCATCTGATTTATGAGGAAGCATCGTGTGTAAAGCTTAAAGGGGTTGTAAACAAGGAATGGGTTTGCACCATATGGCGGTGTAAGTGGCTGTAGCCTTCCCCTCCAGACCCAGGGCTGGAGCGAGCTGGAGCATAGCAGTCTCATACTGCAGTTGGTTCCTCACATTTCTCATTTTAAAATCTTAGGTTTTTTTCCTCTCCAGTCTTCCCTGCATACAATGAGGGGTGGTTTGGGGGCTTTTTTTAGCTTGTGTGATAATTTCTGATCATGATAAATAATTATGTTTAATTGTCCTAGAACAAAGAACATTTATAGGTGGGCTGCAGTACTTTTTGTTAGTCTGCTTTTGGAAAGGGCATAGTTGAGGAGGATTTTGGGGCAGTCAGAGTCTGATTTAGCATAACATGAAGGACCCAATTTCAGGCCCACACACAGGCATTTCTGCAGCGTGAAGAGCAGAGCAGATGCTGGCTGGCAGCACTTACTTCACCTTGGCACCAACAGGAATCTATTAAGGAAACCACAGAGGTTCCCACTTCGCATTAGATACCTCATGGCTATGCTCCCTGCACCAAAGCTCTAGGAAATACGGAATCACAAGAGCTCCGAGGCTGTTGCTGTGGCTGGGTTATCCTGCTGAGATGTTACACATCCATGAAGTGGAGTTACACCAGTGCCACACGTGCCAAGAAGGTCAGCAAAGCAGGAGTTGGACTAGGCAGTGCCAACACCTTCAGAGTCTGCAAGACTTGGGGAAAAGCTGAGCTAAGGTTTGCCAGGAAACCACGGGCAGCTTTCCCCTGGGCAAGGGAGCTTTGCAGCATGTCCCTCCTCAGTAAGTTCTGTCAGTGCAAGGCAGCGCAGGAGAGCTGCTCCATCAGAGATGGGTCCTTCCCCTGCCACTCACCCACAGCCCAGGTAGCGATCACAAGCAGCAGCAGGCAGGTTACTAGGGATTTAAAATAGACACCTTTTCCCATAACTCAGTTGTTAAAGCTCAGTGTGCTGCAGATTCCCTGCCTCACAAAGCCTGGATACAGGCCCAGCTTCCTCACGAGCCTGAGCTGGGTAACTTTGTTGGAAAACAGAATGTGCAGAGCAGGTTTCAGCCCATTTTCTCCATCTTTCAAGACAGACAAACCAACCTCTGTAGCACATGTAAATCTGTCATTCAAGCACTAAAACTCAGTGACATTGGTCCTATTGCATATTGCTTTTCCCCCTCCTACTACTTGGAGATGAAAAAGCAAAGAGCCAAGCAAATGGGGCAGGAGCATCAGTTGCTGGGATGGAGCGAGCAGTGGAGCTTATATCAGCTAAAAGAAGACGATGGCAATTATTCAGCAGCACACAGCAGGGCCACAGTGTCTTAACCACAACCCCCTCAGTGCACATGGCTATTTTAGGTAGAAGCTGTTAAAACCTTATCCGTGAAGTCAATGCTCTGTGCCTGGAGATGGCTCCCTCATGAGGCAGCATCTGGCTCCTTCAAAGAAAAGATCAACAGAAGATTTTCTTTTCTTTCACCACTGTGAAGTTCCATCACCTTCTACATTTAACTCTTGAGTAGATCGATACCGTTTGCAGTCACAGCTGCAGAGAGAGTCACGAAGGATCCAAGAGACTCAGGCTCCAAGAGACACGCTTCTCTAAATAAAAATCCTTTGGCAGAAGACTGTTAAGTCCAGAAACTGAAATATCAATTTTGTATCTCAAACAGTAAGATCTAGCATGTCTTTCCAAAAGAAATCAATGTTGCGCTACTGAAATCTGGTCAGCTAATGACCCCGAAACATGTCTCTATTCCAGCTGTCCAGTAAAGCAACGTCCTGCTCCTTCCCTACTTGTGGCTGTGAAGGCTATAACCAGGAGATGAGTTCTTCCCCTGCTGTCACTACTGCCTCTGCCAGGAAGGATGCCAGGCATGAGGGGAACACGTATTTTCAACAGACGTTGGTTGTTACATAGCCAACTTCTTTTTCACAAATCACCAATGAATAATAAGAGGGAAGGACCTTAAGCAGCATAGGCAGAGAGCATCGAACACCTAGGTGTCTGTAAGTACCAGTTTTTCTCAAGATAAAGTAAACACCATCTGGGACTGTACACAGAGCATCAGCCTGCAGCTAGAAGAAGGGCTGGTGGGAAATCTTTAGCTACAATAAATGCCAGCTTATGAAGCCCCAAACCTGCTGCTGCTGAGCAGCCCTGGTATCTGGGGTGCTCTGCAACTCTCAAACTCATGCTCATGCCAAGAGTGCCCAAAGGCTTGCAGGTTTGTGAAAAGCTGGGCTCTGTGTATCTCAACTAAAATCAATCAACTCCACACTCAAAAACCCAAGAATTTGCTTCAAACTGAAAAAAAACTGCTTACTGGTCAATGCTACCTGTAGCTATCAGCAACCAAATTATGATCCAACCAGCAGGAAACCTGCTGTGAAAATGGATGAAAACCACACAAAAATGAAATATTTACAAAAATCTGCTTTTGCTCCCTAAGCTGTGACACCCGGAGGAGAACAGGAGGAAGGGCCAGGAGAGCAGGGCTGCCTGTGTGTTCAGCGCATGGACCGCCCCAACCCGCACGGAGTGAGCAGTGATTATGGGAAGGCAGCGTGTGCCCACATCAACGGTGGCAGCCAGCAGAGCCAAAGCAATTCCCTGTGCTCCTGCAGCCCTGGCGCAGGCAGACCAGGTGAGCCTGGAGCCACACACAAAATGAAGCTTGTGATGGAAGTTGATGCTTCCAAAGACATTCCAAAACAAAGTCCCCAGAACGGTAAATAATTTCTTCCCCCTCCCTGATATGGGCAAACCTTTTTCATTAAGACATGGCTGTTAATGGTGTCTTGCATGCATGGCTCGGAATCCAAATAGGGCTCCTGATCATTGCAGAGAGGGTGGAAGAGATGGAACTATACTAAAAATATTTATTGCATTTAGTAACACAGAGGTCTCCTGCAGTCTAGCAGTTATGTGATACATCTTTGGTCCTCCTGCAGAAGGCATAAAAAGAGAGGTCATAAAAAACGCTTGCATTTCTAGGTAAGCAGCTACAGAATTAAATCAAACTAGGGTGGAAAGCATGAAAGAAGTAAGACAAGAATCATAATACATCCTTCTTGATCTGCAGATTAAGGTTTTAAATTGCCTTTTGATTGATGCTTTTATTTCCCTTTATGTGTCTTTTTATCACAGCCAAATGATTAAAAGCCAGAGAGAAGTTCTGCGGATCCTGATGTGATTCACTACTGGTGCATGAGCAGTGCCCAGGGAGCCCAGCACCCACAGCAGGATGTGTTCTGCCCTGCCCGACTGCCTCACTCATGGCTCAGCCTCGTCCCTGCCTGTGGGACACTGTGGGAGGGAGCACTGGGGTACAGCACCCACTCCACCTCTCTGGTTGTGTCACAGGTTCAGCCCTTTGACTGCTGAACCCCAGTTTTAGGCAGAAGAGCTTCTTTCCAAGGCTTTCTGCCAGCAGAAGCCTCAGCCTGCCACAGAGCTATTCACAGACCTCCCCAAGGCCTCACTGGTGAATGCATCCAGTACCTAAAAGGCCAGGTTAGACAGAGCGTTGGGTGCCACGGTTTAGTGTGAGGTGTCCCTGCTCATGGCAGGGGGGTTGGAACTGAACGATCTTAAGGTCCTTTCCAACCCGAGCTATGCTATGATTCTGTGATTTACCCTGTGAACTCGTTGCTGAAGTTTCACTTGCAATTAAGATTTGTGCAGAAGGGGTCAAGGCCCTTTGTGTTTTCTATTCATGGTATGTCTCAGAAACCAAATTAAAATCCTTATCATTAAGGAGCTGATAGCTCCCATAATTGCAAGCATCACTCTGCGTTAGCTGGAGGGAGCGGCACGACTCACTAGCTAACAGAAGTAGATCTGTTCAGAAAAGAGGAAAACTTGTAACCAAAGAGAACCCTGAGCCATGAATTACTGAGAAAAGGTATTAATTTCAAACAAATTACTAACGTAATTTGTGCTGTCAACGCAGGAACTTTCTCCTAAGTTGGTTAAGAGAATTGTTGCCACGTGCTGCTCTGAGTTACCTGCTGCTGACCTACAGTGCAGCAACTCGGGATTCCAAAGAAAAATTTTCCCTGTGGGATGAGGCCTGGCTCTCTCTGCCTTCAGGTTAAACCCCATTTCCCTCTGCTTTGCACAGAGCACATGTTATAAGAGTTGATGAGTTCAACAACTGACATGTTGATGCATCTGACCAGAATAATTTGAAAACAGATATTAAAATACTGTCACATTCGAGGCAGCCATCCCCTGTGTGGCTTTGTGAAAGGATGATCTGTCACCTGAGTGAGAAAGTCCAGGAGGATACGGAGCTAATGCAGGTTTAAACAGGATTTGTCAGGTCTTCT
>JBCJKH010079931.1:0-19877 GCA_039877255.1 Loriculus beryllinus
CTTTTTCCGGAACTGCCAGGTCGCTGAAAAAAAGGCAAAGAAGGCACATGAGACCCCCTTTTCAACGGTTTGTTTGGTTTTTTTTTCTTTTTTTGTTTTTTCTTTTTTTTTTTTTTTAGTCTGAATCTGGACTTCAAGCAACACAGCGCCTGAGACAGCTCGTCTGAGCCACACTGTATTGCAATACTCCCTCTTCCCAAAGAAAAAGACTCCACTGAGTAGCAGAATGCTGCCAGTGTCGCAGCTAGGGCTACAATACAGAGCCTTTTTGTAACATCTCTCTGTTCACGTATTTAGAGATACATACACACACTCATATCAATTCTTTCTTTTTTGAGGGCACCTTTGGCTTTTATTACCCTGATGTGACTTCTTCTTCGTCTTGGAATGATGGGGATCTTTCTAGCTTATGTTGGATTCATTTTCTTTTCAGTTATGTATATTCAACAAGGACTTTCTACCCAAGGTAAGATCAATTACTGTCAAATCCGTGTGTATGTTTTTCAGTGCTAAAACAGACTGAGAACAGGATTAGGGAGAGGAGGGTAAGAGGAAAAGGGGACTAAAAGGAGGAAAAAAGCACACAGTGGATAGGAGATGAAGATACCAAGCATCAGGTTTACACTTAGGTTAAAAATTGTCTTTAAATAGGAACAGAAGTGAGAAGTTTCCCCAAAGTGGGAATAAAACATGCTTCCATTACTTGATTGAAAAGAGGGAAATAAGAGACACCTCGCAGAAGACTAAAGGGCTGTTGGTGAATGGACATACATGTGTTTGGGTAGTGCATATCTGTGTATGTGTATGTATGCATACAATAAACACCTACCCGTGCGTGCATAATTATTGTATTCAGACCAAGTATCAGGTGGGTAAATCTACTGCCTCTCTCAAAACATTGATCCTCCTTTAGTGCTGCCTCCCCTTTCCTCTCCTAACATCCTGCAATCCTTAGAGCCAGACCTTCATTTCGAGTCTGTGACTATCTGTATTTCTCCCCCCTTCCAAAAAAAAAAAAAAGAAAAAAAGGGGGGGGAATAGGAAAAAAAGGGAAGAAAAAGGCAAAATCGACTTCTTTAAAGCCCTCACCTCCCACCCCCGTCTCCTTGCTTCCTCCCTCCTCGTCTAAAGGCGCGCCTTGCATTTCAAGCAGCCCCAGCGCTGCAGGAGCCAGTTGTTTGGGACCTGGAGGCTGCTGCGACGCTGTCAGCACCATGGACAGATCGCGCGGGGGAGACCCCTTCTCCCGCCGTTCCCTGCCGGCATCTCCCGCTGCTGCGCTAGGCGGTGAGATCGCGGGAGGATGCCGGCAGCATTCCCCTCCACGACCCCACACCGCTCGCACGCACTGACCAGGAGGGGACGGAACGGACAAACTAGCGAAAACAACCCTCAAAAACAAACTTAAAAGCCCCGAATGCACAAAATGCAGAGTTCTCAGTTTAACCGGGTGACTAGCAACCGCTGACTGGGTGTGCGGCTGTAGAGGAAGAGGGGTGAGGGAGGTGGGCAGAAAAAGGGACACCGTAAACCACAAAGCTAGTAGCTTTGCTAAGTATCTGTTGCCAAGCACAAATCTAAAAGGAAAAAGAAGTAACACAGACTACTAAATTATCCCACCAGTTACAGGTTACCTAGGAAGACTAGATAAAGAGCGAGAAAGAGGGGAGGAGACAATGAGCAATATTTCCTTCCCATCATAATACATTCTTGTCAGTCTGTAATGATGCATAACAGAAAGCAACATTGCAAGGTCTTTCTAAATTTTTCTCTTCTTGAAACACAGGTTTTATTTATTGTTTTGTCTGTAGCCCCCCCTCACTTGACTATCATGTTTCATTATGCTGCACATTTTTAAAGTGAGTTATAGGAAAGGATGAGACTAGTGCCCTGAACTGTGTCCCTCAGGATTAGTGTTTAAACATACCAGTGCTACACTGAAATGGGTAGATCCTGTTTGTCAAAGAACTGGGATACGAAGGTGAAGGTTAGCTCTAGGAAGTGTCTACCAGGGCTGAGAAACACAAGATGTATTGCTCCTTGGTAAGATTATGTAGGCAGAGGTTCTCAGAAAGAGTAACTAACTCAGGTAAAGCCTTTGAAATCCGCATTTTGATGAGTGGTTGTGACCTGTGCCTCAAAAGAGTGCCTGTTCCATAAGCTGTGCCAGCCGGCTGTGGAAGCTTTACAACAATTTGCACGTCTCCAGCTCAGCCCTACGAAATACAATAAATCAGTCTGATCTCCTTTTTCCTCTCCCAAATTGGTCTTGCACAAAATCCCTCAGTGAGTCCAGTGAAATACTGCATTCTGCCCAAGGGTATTTGGACCTAATTACATGAAACTTTACTGGCCTATGGGAGCAACCAGGGCGGTCTACAGCATTTCCCACAAGCAGAGCTTAGACTGTAAAGAAGGCAGATTTGTGCACAAGGGAGGAGGCAAAGCTGTTTAGGAGAGAAACTCGGGGTGGGGAGGGATAAGAGGGGGGGTGAAATGTATGGAGAAAACGGAAAATCAGAAAAGAGGGGCAATGAGAAAAGAGATAAGTTACTTTGAAATGAAAAAAAAAAAAAAAAGAAAAGAAAAGAAAGAAAAAAAGAAAAAAAGAGGGAGGAGAAAAAAAAGCAGCGAATAAACAATGAGTGGTGTCAGGAGATCCCAACATGTCATGCATTTGTTTTGCAGCAAAATTCACTGAGTTTCCCCGAAATGTCACTGCCACTGAAGGGCAGAACGTGGAGATGTCTTGTGCTTTCCAAAGTGGGTCCGCTTCAGTGTACCTTGAAATTCAGTGGTGGTTTCTGCGGGCGGCTGAGGACCAAGAGGCTGGAGCTGAGGTGACAGGCACTCAGGTACTGATCTTCTGCTGTGGGATTCCCAAACCACCCAGGGAATGAATGCCATGGGAGAAAGGGTGGAGAGGGAAGGAAAGAAGGGGGGAGAGAAGGAGGAAGCAGAGGGAGGCTCTGGATCTCCCCAGGGACTTAATTTTAACCATGAACTAGCAGCACAAAAACCTGCAGAGAAAAATACCCACCTCAAGGGACAGTGCCTTTGATGCCTGTCACTCTCATGGGATGCAGCTAGGGATGTTCACAAAACTTCGCGGATTTCCAAAGTCTATTTTTTTTTTTTTTCTCTCTGTTTCATTTTCCCTTTGGAAAGCAGCTGTTCAGAGACTGCTCCTTGTGGGATTTTTTTTTTTTCATCTCCCAAATGGCAAGATCCTACACGTGCCCTCCAATTTACAGCTGGTGCAGCCAAGTTGGCAGCCCTAACTGCATGCAGCTGCCACAGGAAGGCACACACTTGGGAGCGGAGGGGGGGAACCAGTGCCCCAAAGAAGAAGATAAAAATAAAAACCATACAACAGCACAATTTCAGCCTTCCGAGAGGGCAAAGGGGGCCGTGTGCGCTTACACCGCCACCCAGGGCAGCTCCTCCCTTCCCCTTCTGCCAGGGTCTCGGCGCTCAGCCGCCCCACGGAAGCCGGGTGCGAGGGGGATCCGTCCTTAGGGCTGTACCCCACTTGCCGCCCTCCCTGGGGTGCCCAGCTGCCCGCGGCTCTCCCCGGCGCGGCCCGCAGGGGGCACACGCGGCGCGCCCACGGCTCCCCGTGCTCCTTGGCGGGGAGGGGTGAGCGGGTCCTCGTAGTCCCCTTGCTGTGGGCTGGCCACCGACGGTGCGCTGCTCTCCCTGCAGGTGGAGCTCATGCCCGAGCGGGACCTGGACAGCGACGGCACCAAGATCAGCGTAAGTGGCGGCTCACGGCGCGGGCATCCCCGCCCGCCGGGCCGGCCCTGCCGGAGACACAGCCCATCCCGGGCGCTGCCGGCGGCTGCGCCGGAGCAGGCACGGCGGGGTATGGCGAGGGTGGACCAGTCCTCCCTCCCCCCGGGCATCCCCTCCCCACACTCACCAGACCCTGAAGAGGAAGGGTGGCTCTTCCCTCGGCTCCTTCCACGCCGGCCCCGGCAGAGGGTGCCAATACTGCCCCACGAAGCCTTCGCCCCCGGGGACTCCGTGCATGAAGCGAGATCCAGGCAGACCTTCGGCAGGCTCTGCTTCCACCCCATGAAGCAGCCAGCCTGCACCCATCCTTATACCTCCTGTTTTCATTTATCCCGGGTGACTGCTGAGCCCGCCTTAGCGTGCCAAAGCTGGATTTAAGGCTGAAATTTGGTCATGAAGCTGTGCTTCCCTTCAGTGGAGTGTCCAAGTGTTTAAACGGGTGCTTTCCCAGGTTCATATTGCCTGGCAGAGAAAAGCTCATAAAGTCTTTGGGCAAGACCTCCCCACTGGGAGGTCTCCACTCTTGACCACTGAAATTGTTTCTTAGGGAAGTGGGGTTCTTGACAGCATAGTTACCAATATGATGTTTGAAAATTAAGCTAGAAAGCTGTCTAACAAAATTAGGAGCAACATTGCTCCAACCCTTGTCCAGGGAAGGGATGCCTTACTCAGCAGACCTGTACCATGTGCCAGGCACAGCCATAGCCAGCCCCTGACCTCAGAAGAGTTCAGACCCTCTTCCCTCTGCATCCTGAGTAATATATGGTAGTGAGGTCTTGGTGTGGTGCTTACTGCAGTGGAAAGACACAGATGATTGACAGATAATGTAGTATGGGTATTCCTTTACCAACCCAAAGGGGTTTTCCCTTTTTCAGACACAATCCCTTCAGAAGTGCCTTTTAGCTACAGCCGAAGAAGTAAGTACCAGCAATGCTTAAACCAGTGACAGAGGTGAAACATTTATGTTAAATCCTTTGCTGCTTTTCGATGTCTGCAAATAATTAACCAAGTAATTACATTGGGTTGAAGTGCAGCTAGGTATAGCTGAAGGGCATTTATAAGAGAGAATTCAAATACATTATACTGAAAATGATACATAACCTGGCCAAACTTAGATTTCCTATGATACTTTTTACCATACACTAGAAAAGATTTGTGTTGTCAACTGTATCTTCAGTTCCATTAGTAGAATATGTTACAAATGAGGCCCACATGTGGTCTTTGGATACTATTCTACTAGATGTAGTATTGTAAGCCAACTAATGCCTTATCAATACTGGCCATTCAAAATTACAATAGTAATCTATGAGGTCTGTGACTCAGTATAAGTTGTAAAGCTTGTCCTATCCTTCAAATTAAAAATCTCTCATTATGTATGGTAATAATTCATGATGGGGTATTTAGCCAGTGTTTTTATAAGCTTGCATAAAGCATTTTATTTTTACAATTAAAATAGTCAACATTAGGTTGACAATCTAAATACACTTATTACAAATGTAGCCTTCCTTTTTTTCCTCCTTGAAGGCAAACACAGAGTCTCCATTAGTACTACTGGCAAGTATCTTCACGAAAAGGGGAGCACAATTTAAGTGCACTTCATAAATTGTTTACAGAAATGGTAAAATACACTAAATATGGTTTTAAGCTGTGCTGAAATACCCTGCTTGTACTGGTTTTAAGTGATAATTAGGCATAAATCGAAAACATGCATACATGCTGACCTCAAATTTCTAAATTCTTAAAACAAACTCTGTTTTTCATTAGTGTCATACAACACTGTTAACGTAGCAGATATTTCGGTGGAGCAAATTAACGTGGGATATGACCTAAAGATCCTCTTTCCATTCATATGAACTTTCTTTAATCCTTTTGCTGAACATGAGCTGTTCAATAGAGATATATTATTATTGAATATGGTTTAAATAACTATCCACCACTTTCCATGTAATTAATATTGCATACATTATGCCTGAAAGTATGCAATCCATACTTCCAACTCAGTTTGCCAAGTATAAATTTTGACCTGTATAAAACACAACAGGCTGTAAAGTCCATCCAGTACCTTAAAGCAATAATATATTCACAATTATTGCTCTTCAATTTATCAAGCAGGCAGAATAGGTGCTTTGCCAACACTGGTCACTGCCACATACCAAGGCAGCAGAAGCAATATGTTGTATAATCACCAATAACACTTGCCTAGTTTCAGCTGAACTTTTTCATGGTCTACCATATACTCATCACCCTGATGTTTCCTCATTGCCTGTCAGTGATAAAACACAAAGCCACATTTGCATTCATAAACATGTAATGGTGAATGTAAACCGGGTTCAGGAGTTCTTCAAAGCTGAAGTTTTCTGTCCCAATAAATCCCTTTTAACTGGCTTCCTGTGGGGCAAGAGATATTAATCCAGATAGAGAGTAATAGACAATTAAATATAAATTCTCTGAAGTGATGAACATACAGAAAGGAGCATGTGTTACCTTCCCTAATGCATCTTAATAGCTATCATGCATTTCTGGATGCATAATTTACTCGTGTATTTTAATTACGTGAGACAAAAATAAGTTATGTTACCCTCAAATTTTAAAAGCAATTAAAAATAAAACAGGAGTTATTTTAGCTGACAACTTTTAAAATGATCTTGAATATGTGCTACTTGAATATGTGCTACAGAAATATGTGACTTCTAATAAACACATACCTCTATAAATGAGACAAAAAGAACTACCTGGCACAAGATATCTTGTTATAGTTAATAAACAAAAAATACCAAAGGTACATGCCTGAATGGGACAAACTGAATGCCAAAAATCATTGTAGTGGAGATTACAAGCTAATTCAAGAAACTGTTATTAAAGAAGTTTAAATATTAGCCAACATTTCCTACAAAATTATTAATGCACAAGTCCAAAAGCTGAATTATTCAATAAAGTGAACTAATTGGAAAGGTTTAACCAATGAAGTGCACAGATATTACATTTATGTAAGAAAGCTCATGAAGAGTCTTCATGATCTTAAGAAATTAATTGGAATGAACATGGTAGTTTGGGTTCCTTGTCAGATGCCAATTAGCCTTTCAAAGCAAATCATCTGAATAGTTTTAGAAAGAATATGTCACACCTCCTCATAGATGCAAATAATCATGCTCATCCCTGATGCAACTTCCCTGCAGTAAGCACAATCACACCACTGATTAATTTGGCACTACATTGGTAGAGTCTTTCCAGACAACAACACCTGACATGTTTGTTTGTTTGTTTGTTCTCCTGGCAAACTTGCAGACAGTGAAAGTACAAGGGAATGACATCTCCCACAAGCTTCAGATTTCAAAAGTGAGGAAAAAGGATGAAGGCTTGTATGAGTGCAGGGTGACCGATGCCAACTATGGAGACCTTCAGGAATACAAGGCCCAGGCATTTCTCAAAGTTAATGCTAACAGCCACTCTCGGCGAATGCAAGCCTTTGAGGCATCTCCAATGTGGTTGCAAGACATGAAACCTCGCAAAAACATCTCAGCAGCTGTTCCAAGTAGCATCCATAACTCTGCCAATCAGCGTGTGCGTGCCACCTCCAGCCCTGAAGCAGCAGCCAAAATTCCCAAACAAAGTCCACAATCAGGTATGGTAAAGCATTTTGAGCTTTCATTTGATTGCTTTCCGGCATGTAGAAGGAGGCTAACTCAACAAGGTAACCAGGAATTGTGACTAGAAGAGTGTGGTGGTCATTTATTCCTCCTTCTTTCTGGCTCTATTCTTCCTGCTGTCTCCTTACTTCCTAAAACCTGAAGAATAAGCTTCTGGGCAGAAGAAGCAAAAAGCCTTAAATTCCTATACATGGATTTTATCTCAACTGGCTTTATCCACCTAAGTTTAGCTTTTTAATCAAAGCTTAGCTTTCCCTATAGTGTGTGTAGAAACAGAGGGGCATGTCAGTGAATGACTCATCTTGTTTTAAGATGGCTATGCATGATAAATTAAATAAAACTCCCATTCAGAATTGTTTCTTCGTAAGTTAATTTACACCAGTCACCTAACATTTATATCTCTAACATTTGGCAAACTTAATCTACTTCTAGGGACAATCCTACTTTCATAAGGAACTTGACTTCTAAATCTAAGCAGACCTTAGATATACAAGATTGTTTTTCCCTTGTATAGACTTTAGAAAGATCATGGGTTCATCAGAGAAAGTGCCCTTATCTTCAGCTGCTTGACCATTAGCTTTGGATCACATATCAAAATGCCAGTGCCTCAATTAACTGTCACATAGAGACTGGCATACTACTCATTTTGTTTGAGAGATTTTTTTACAACACTGTATAAATAACCTGCAGGCAATATAAGTCTGAATTTTCTACATTGTAAATTCACTACGAAGTAAAATTCGTAGTCATGTGAAGGTACAGGAATATACAGGAGGTGCAGATGTTGACCACTGTATGACTGCAATAGAGAGATGCACAGGATAAAAAACTAAGACATGTAAATACTCAAAAATCCTCTGGAAAACAAACTGTGCAGGTTTAAGGGTTTTTGGATCATTTCTGCTTATGCTGAAGGCCCAATATAAGGCAGATCAGAACCAAGCTGAAAATATATAATGGAAACTAACCTCGTTTGTTCTGATGCATCATTTTTCTGCTAGCAAATGTCATCTCATCAAAACCAAAACTGGGAATACAACAAATGTCACAGCACACCTATTGTAAAATCACTTTAATCTTGCAGGCATACTATTAGAAAAACATTTTGATAAGGAAAATACATTTCATGACAGATTGGAGCACTATTATTCATATACAAATTCTTATTGCTACTAGAAAAAATGATGCACATACCACCACTATTTTACCTCTGCATACAGTTTTCAAATTTATTTATAAGTTATGTTTGGTTCTGTTTCCCTGAAATGAAGCCTCTTTCATTTTTTAGCTCTTTCAAAAATGTTTAAGCTGTTAGAATAAAAGCATTTCAATGGATTTAAAATCATCATTCTACTATGACTTTCAGAGAAATGTATATACTGCTTATTTTTCATTGGACTCCTACATTTCAAAGTAAAGTGAAAACTCTGGTTTCTCTTCAGTTCTATGTGAAATTAATTAAAACAGTCACAAGTTTTGAAATATGTAGCTATAGACTATACTGCATTGCAGCCAAAGTGGGCACACAACAGCTAATCCACTAAATCACTTTGGATATATAACTGAATCCATAATATTGTTTATGTCTTTATTCCAAACAATATCTTGACTGATTGCTGGACATTTGTTACTTGAGAGGTAGTATATTATTACATGGAAACGTCCCTGTAAAAGAAAAAAAAAACAGCACAGAAAAACCTAATCTGTAATTTTTTTCCTTGAGCAAAGATTACTGCAGATGAAGTACATAGAAGCCAAATCATAAATAATTTTAAAGTGAAACAGATTAAAATATACTTTAGTTTATTAATTAATTAATTTGTTTTACTGTGAAGCAAAGATTAATGCTGCATTCAACAGAGGTGAAGCTCATCTACTGAAGAAAAAAAAAGTGTGTACCAAGAATCTGTTAGGCTTAATTTCAATTTAATGGTCACTTGCTACACAGTAATTATTGGTGGTATTTTGATGAACATCAGTTTAACTCTTGAGAACCAGGATTCACTTTCCTTTACTTGAGAAAATCTGCTCTTAATTTTCCAGCTATGGTGAGATCTGGACTTTCGCTCCATTTCATACTCACTCTACACCAATAGAAATACACACAGGAGCACAAGGCAGTGAGGATTTTTAGCTCTATGTAACTTTGAGGAGCAACTTCAGCTAAGAAAGGAAAGATATCAGTTGTGAGACATCAGAAAAGCAGAAAGGAGGTGTCATAGCCTCTATAATGGTCTTTCATTTTATGATACCACAAGTCAACACAGTCTCCTTATACTGTCAAATGAGAAACTCTTCCCTTCTTCATAATCATGCTAAGTATATACATGTGCACAAGACTGCTGTGTGATTATATTACATATAAGCAATGTATCCATCCAGTCAGGAACACAGAAACATGGATGAACACAAATTTATTACTGGTAACCACGTTTCTATTTGAAAGACATATGGGGTGATTGTGATGTGTTGTTTTATGTTGAGTAATACATTGATTTCAGCAATACTGTTTGAAGAGAGAAGCACTATTAACCATAGGTAATTATATCAAATATTCTCCAGTATTAGAGAGCTAGTGTATAGTTACTTGCAAGCAATAAATTTTACTTCCATGCTCACAGACTACTGCAAAATACATTTACAGCAAAGGGAAACATGACACTGCAAAATTATTTGGGTGTCTGTATTCAGGTGTTTTTTTAAGAACTCGGCTACTAATATAAGATTGACTCTGATGATATGAATATTTTGCCCCCAAAATTTATTGTTGTAAGTTGCACTCTGCTTAATTCTTTCAATCCTCAAGCACACCACAGAATTTCACTTCTTTCTTAATGATAGATATTTAATAGGTTGCTTAGAAAAGCAGTTTACAGCCACTGCCGTTTAAAAATACCAGCATTTCCCAACTGAACAGATATTTCTGTCATTCTCTTTTACATAAAAGTAAAAATATTTGTGATAACTATGAGGGAGCTACATAGCCAGGACTGACGAAGTGATATGAGGTCCATAAAGCGTTTTGTGCTGCTCTGAAAAATGCTATGCGACTGTAAGAGATATTTGTTATTGTTAGCTTAATGGAGATCCAATCTGAGAAGAAAGAGCTAAAGAGAACATCTCCCACAGACAATCTTACGATAACATACTGAGAAGCACTGAATGTATACCTCAAAGTCAAAAAAGTCAGGAAAGAAAAAGTCAAAGCTAACACAGCTTGACCCTTTTATTTCATATTCATGGGCTGCAGCAGATGAAGTAAGCTATCACATCTTAAGAGGAATCTGAGTAATTTGACAGGCTAATCTACATATATCCAGAAAATGTCCTATGTAGGTGGAATGACAGACATTTTTCCCTGCATAATTCATAGCAATGTATCTTAGTCCAAAGGGGAAAGTACAGAGTTCTCACAGAGCCTTGTAACTGTTAAGCAATGTTGCAATTAACTGAGGTCAAAGAATTCCAGTAAAAGAGAGCTAAATAATCTACAGACTGCACCAAATCTCACTGTTTCATGGATATAAATCTAGACAAACTTTGCTACTTGCATTCAAGTCACTCAACCTTTATAGTAACACAAAAGGCTACAGAATTTGGTGTGCTGAGAATGCGTATATCCCCCAAACTCATCCTGTTCTGCCAATGTTCTGTTAAAGCACTCAAAGCCATTAGTTGATTTTCAGACTCAAGATCAAGCTCAGAGAACTCAAGAGGAATTAGTTCCAAATGAAGAAGTGACATTAGGTTCATTTTCTACCTACACACAGACTGCACATTCCCAGCAACTTTTTGTTCTTTCCTGATGTAACAAATTCAACTATTAACGCAACTACATGCCAAAACTGTTCTTGTGATGGTAGCAAAGTTGCAGTGAGTGACTTGAAATGGAGCATAAAGGAGAAGGTGGCCCTTACCTAAGAAAGAGCAACCAGGACTCTTCGCATCATAAATCATGCTGAGAAGCTGAATATCAGGTGTGAAAACAAAAGAAGACGAAGAAAACATATTTCTTCAGTCTGGTGATCCTGATAAACCAGTGACATTCCTTCCAGCCTCTATTATTAATTATCTACAGATTCCAGGAATATTTTATCAACCTACTGTAAGCACAAATTTTATGTCCAGTTTGGAATCATATGGAATATAAAACAACTTCTGTGATTTGTTTGATTTTGGTTTGGAGTTTTTTGTTTGGTATTTTTTTTTTTAATTGCTCTTTTATGTTACTTTTCCTCTTAAAGTGAAGGGACAAAAAGTCTGCTATAGCCTGCCCTATGTCAACAGCCAACATTACTTCTTTCTTCACTAAGAGGAAGACTTCATCTTTGGTGGCTGCTGTTTTTGAAATCATGTGGCTGGGAGCCACCAACCCATTACTGTGATTGTTGAACACAGTCAAGTCTCTGTTTCCTTAGGACCACATTAAAACAAAAAACAAATGATGATTTTGTTCTTCTTGTTCTGAGCCTTATTCAGCCATCCTCAGAAATTCTATCAAAAGGTGATGCAAGGTCTATCCCAGGTTGCACCTGTATACACTATAATCTCTGTTTTTACTTGAAATTTACAATCTGGTTCTCTCTTTCTGCTACAAAGCCACTTAACTTTTTTAGCTTCTCTGAAATAATAGAATAAATTCTTCTCATGGTAACTGGTGTAGCCCTATCAACCAGTTAGTTGTTGACCTTGAAACAGTAAGCATCTTCTAAGAAGTGCTAATGTGCTCCAAGTAACTTTGTTAACAAAGCCAGGTTTTAACAGCAGCTAAACACATTTTTTATGCCAGGATTTCCAATACAGAATACACTCACTACTGCCCTATGTTTCTTTCAAAAAGCTCACATCTTAGTTTCTTATACGTGTGTACTTACTGATAGAACCAAACACATACAAGTATTTAACATCCTGTTCCTAGTGTTTAGTAAAACTGAACTATTTTCGGTGGATCTGTAGTTCTAACTCCCATCAGAAGCAAAATGGTATCTACTTTTTGTAACCATCCTTCACTGCTATTGCTAACCACTGGTACTACACCACTGTCACCTTTCTATTATTTTCTTTTTCTCTTACAAAAACACAGCTTGAGGAACTAAGAACAGAAAGCACTCGCCAAACAATATGTGTTCATTTTTTATTCCACAAGTTTTAACATCTCAATCCCACATGCCCATGTTAAACTGTGTATGCTTAGTTTGAAACATCTTCTCCGAAATCAGAGGTATTATTTTCATCCTTAGTTATGCCCATGGTGAAACATGAATACTGAATCATAGAAGAAAATCACAGTCTTCTCAGATTTGTTAAATAATTATGGACTCTGTCCTTAAACATACATCTCCCCTGTAAATCATATTCTTGGAAAAGTAATGGTGTTCGGAAAGAAATGTTAAATAACCTTAGCTAATCACAATTAAGGGCAAGAGTGAATTTTTTGAAAGCAAGTAATGGCAAATTAGAAACAGCCTACTACAGGAAAAGGGACTCCATGGCAGATTTCCATTTTTAGAATTCAAACATAGCCTGGGCTACTCTTGAGCAGCTGCTTTTTCAGATGCAGTGCAGGTTGTATGCATGAAAACATGGAAAACTGTCTTTGGATACTACACTACATATTTGCCTCCTACAAAACCAATCCACAAACAGTGAGGACAGATACAGCAGGAACTAAATGCACAAAGTTTAATAACCTCATTTTACCTTTTTTCCATCTACACTGTTGTTTATCTACACACATGTATACTGAGATCTCTCTTTTAGTAACCTTAGTATATTTTGCTGTCCATCTGCTACTGATGCACATGCACTTAATTATGTCTTTTTGTTTTAGCGGTTTAAAAACAGCTAAAATATGAACCTTTCAGACTCATCTTACCTTTAGAACAAAAGCAGTATATAAAGATCTGGTAAGGCATCCCACAGAAGTTTCCTGAGTAGCTGATTCATAGTCATTCTGTTCTAAATGTCCAATATAACTTTCTTAGGTAATTAACCACTGGAAAGACTGCAGATGGGCTACGCAGTTAGTAAAGAAAGAGAAGAAAAGAAAGGAAGGAAAGAAAAATGGGAGAGGGAAAAGCTGTTTATGAGTTGTTTGTCAGCTCACTCAGATTGTTTTTCACTGCTACATCATCAGGTAGCTTGCCCTGGGTAATCGGAGGTTGTAGCATACGTGACAGGGCCTGCTTTTGAAATAACTGATTGGACTTCCTTGTTTCAAAACACAATCCATTTGTTAATTGACACATACAGAGCAAACCAGAGGACATTTTCACCTGTTTCTCAAATGTGAAGAAGGAAGTTTCCTGTCTATGGTGCCTTAACTTCATTATGAAAAACTTTTGCATCACTCAATGAGTAGAATTATCTGCTGGTTGGAATGGAAACAACTCTGCTGAAGCCAAAATAATGGCATTCATTTACAATAGCAAAAAAATTTGGCTCAAGCATGAGGATGAAGATTAATTCCACTCTGCTTAGAAAGTGAAAGTGAATTAAAGAAGAATCTAAGCTTTACTCAGCTTGTCCTCCCTGAAGAAGTTTATGACAGTGAAGCTGTCTGGGAGCAGAATGAAGGCAAGGAAAATACCTGAAAACTTCTATTTTCAGCTCATTCAGATTCAGGGGCATTCTTGGTTGTGGATTTTGTTGCTTCAGGGTTTTTGTGTGCTTTTCCTTTAACTTTGATCAACTTCTTTCTAATCTTTATCTTTGAAATCTTAGGCTGGACTAGGTAGAAGGCTCAACACTCTTAGTATTCTCTTATTCTCTGGACAGGGATTTTCCATTTGATTAAATAATTCATGAGCTTCAAAGATATTCCAGACACATTACCTTCTTTACAGCCACAGTAATAATCACTTAATCCTGCTTTGCTGATGATAAAGCCAGATGTCATTTGTAGAGCATCAGATGATTGTCCTGGTTGCCTTGTGAAGAAAAGACTTCCTCAAACTCTTCATTTTACCTGATTATAAGGAAGTTGCATCATACTTTTTGGCAGTGCAACTTGTTATCCTGCCTGTGTCAGGGTGATCCAGTCTGATCCAACTCAATGAAATTCATCCCCCCATCTACTAACAAATGCTGCTGTATTGGAACAAAGCTGCCTAATGTGCTGAGGACAATAAAAATGTGAAAGTTAGCTACCACAGCCAGTATTCCTAGTGCATCATGCATATGACTTATGTGTTCACCAACAGCAATAAAAATACAGATAGCAAATCTGGATGCTACTTCTGCTGCCAATCCTATGTCTACTGTTGTTATTCCCTCAGATACTGCTGTTGCCTGTGACACTGACAGAGACTTTTGGCCACCAAATAACAGCCGTAGGGCTATGATAACTATAATAGTGACTTCTACATGATTACAGAAGATGGTGTATCCATTTTCAGTTTATTCTATGCAAGTGAAAAAGGAGTTAAAAAGGCAAGATATTTTGTCAGGGAGCAATAATAGATCTGTTATGAAGACAAGAACTAGCAGTAGGTCTTACAGAGAGCTAGATATTCAGATAGTTCAAAGCCCTTTAGTAGAATAATACTGTTTGAGAATATGGCTACATTGCATTGTGCTTGTCTGAAACTCTGCCAAAATAACAGGTCGATTACCTATTTTGTACTCTTGAATTATTCACATGCATACAATATGCACTGATCAGCAACCATGTTATACTTGAATAGTCTTTGAACAATGATTAATGACATTCCATGATGATGATTGATCACACATCTCAGAAGTACGATGAGAGGTAAAAAGATCTGAAATCAAAGTAGAAAAATTAAACCATATAGAATATGAAGGAGATAAAATTAATACAGGATTTGGCACAAAAACTTAAAGCTTCCTTCTCACAATCCACCATTTTAAAACTAGCACACTGTGGCTGTAGGGGTAATAACACTGTATTTTATTTATTTGTTTGGGTTTTCTTTTTGTAGCAAGGATGAAGGCTCTGACTTGTGAAATCTGCTTTAGGTCTAATAGTTTAAAATATTGCCCACCCAAAGTCCCCGTTCTTACCCCAATAGACGTTATTGCCCCAAACCTGGATGGCAGAAGGAAATAGGTTCCTGGTTGAGCATTAAATTAAACCACTATGACATAAGCCTTTATAAAATAAGACGCTATGACAGCTGATAAACTAAACCATTATGTGGTTATATTGATGAAAAAATGGCATGGGGTTTGCTGATATCACTCCTACTATTGGGGGGTTAATTTTCATAAGAGGAGGTGGTAGAGAGATGGAAGCACTATCATTTTAAACTGCTCCAGCTCAAGTACTAAGAGCTTGTGATTCATAGCCCTTAGACAGAGGCATGTTCTGTTAGTCAGATGCATTGTTCTAATCTCTATAACAACTGCATTATCCACTGGGCAAACAAAGGATCAGAAGAATGGTCCCTGACTCAAAACACTTACCATCTAGGAATCAGACAGAAGAAAACATACTTATCCAGTCAAATAGGTACAGATAAATGGGAGCTTAGCTGAGTTCCATGAAAATACATTTTACATAAATGATAAAAATAGGAGATCAGTTTGAGCGTATGTCAAACATAAGCCTAAGCACTGTAAGATGTGAAAAGAGAGAAGGGCATTGAACATCTCATGCTGAAATATTTACAAAGAATTATGAATTTCCTTCTTTTTATAGTATAATACCCGTCTCTGTATATGTTTTTATTGGTATGACAGTGCTGTTGAAGATGGTAGAGTAATATAAAGTATCATCCCACTTGAGATCTTTTTCTGATAGATGAAAGGATGACCAGGATGCCAAAAGCACAGGAAGAAAAAGACAAGTTAGGTTCTATTTTTCTTCAAATAAAACTCTTGTTGCAACTTTATGGCATCTTTCAGAAATGGCTCTGTTAAGTTTAATTACAATGTAGCATATATCAAACATGAACACATTTATCCATATTGCAAGAACGCTGATCAATTTGCACTGGAGCCATACTTAGTTCCAACGGCAGAAGCAAGTTGCTAACAAAAGAGTCAATTCAAGAATTTTTGTTAACAGCCCAAGTTTCTACCTTAATTCAGATAGGTATAACTTTATGCAAGTAAATAGATGAGGATGGATTATCACAGGACAGTCACAAAAAAATACGTTTGCTTTGAAATCAGACATTTCACATAGATAAATAGAAATGCACCAGTTTCTATATTTTCCTGCCACACATTAAAAAGAAACTAAGACATTTTATCTGTGGTTTGTAGGAATACGGAGAGAGAGATGTGCCCAATGATGATAAGAGCAGTCATAAAACATACTGCTACTGGTTCTCAATACCAGTTAACCAATTTTGGGACTGCATTTGCTTGAGCTTGCCTCCACCACCCTCAGCTCTTAGCTGTTGCAATGGACGCTGGATATTGGACTGCTTCTCACACTATTTTTATTTAAATAGCTAACACTGATATTTCATAGACTATTTGCAAATATTTCTCTTAGCAACTCTTTTCCCAAAAAAGTACTCTCTCACTGAAATAGAATCAGCTGAAGTCAATGCATTACTTATACACGTAAAGAGATATTCAGTGTAAAAAAACCCAACAACCAAGCACATACAAACAAAACCACAAATAAACAAACAAACAAAAAAAACTTAAAAACTTTGCAGGCTCAAACATCAACTAAAGGGAGGAGGAGAATTAGGATATTTGCTACAAATGTCTGATGCCTGAACATTTGAAACTGGGAGAATGTCATTCTCCTAAGGAAAGAAAGTCTGTCAGGGAAGTTTGAGTATTAAGACAAAAAAGCTTCCACAGTATAATAAATGTATAATTATGGAAGTAGTCATAGTTGTACAGCCACTAAACAATACAGAGACATCAAGAACTCACTATATCCTTAGGTGAACACACAAAATTTGAGGTAGCTGAGCACAAAATAGAGGTTTTAAGCTACTAGAGGTACGAATATGCTTCTGGGTATATCTAAAGCAGAACTCTGCGTACCTTAGGTTCAAAAATTGTTTTAACTCTGATATGCTCACACATATCAGCTGCAGAGACAATTCAACTATACTTAATTTCACCAAATAGGTACCTAACTTACTGCTACTTTTCTACTCTAAACTTGTTTATGAGAGCATCACATGAAAATACTAGGTACATTAGAATTTCAGAAGTTGATTTTTTGGGGGGATAGTTTGTCCAGATACCTAGACTCACTCTTAGTCCAAAAGAGCCTAAATAATTTTCCAAAAAGCATAAACATTTGAACAAAACTTAGAATCACTGCCCAGAAAATAAGTAACACTCTTGAAGCCAAGGCAAAATTGTAACAAGATTTCCTAATCAAGCTAGTATATAAAATGTTATTTAGCCCTGAACCACTTACTAATGCAATTTAAACGATGAAATGTTTTAGATGAAAGTAGAAGGAAATACACTGGTGACAGTGGAAATTGTGAATTACAGGATAAATGACATCATAGGAGAGTGCAAAATTTGCCATAGAGGTGTAGTAAGCCAACTACACTATCAAGTTCATCTTCCTAAAAAAATGTATTCAAACTATGAAGTGATTTTTGATTATTTTAATCAGAAGACTATGAAAATCTGTAAATGTTGATGCACTTCCCATTTACCCTTCCTGCCTGTTCAAGTTTAAAGGATGACAGGGTCCAATCATTTTGATGATTTCATTTTCATCTTTAGAATGATGGTAGAGATCATTTTAGCTCCTTTATAATGCATGATGTCCCAATTAAGTCTGGTCCTAGTCAAGTGGTTAATGAATTAAGAGATGGACAAGAGCACTGCTTGAAGAATTAAAAAGAAACCCATGACTCTCAGATATGCTGCAGAGGAAGAATAAGATTTAAATGTTTCCCTAGGTATGTATGGATGTAAGCAATGATATAGAAAGTGGCCAAAATGTAAAATCCCATGTTTGTTCACACCAGTGTATTCATAATTCTGCTTTTGTCCATCTTGACATTGTGGTATTGCAGGAAATCAAAGTCTCACTTTTCTTTCTCCCTTCATACCCTGTTATCCCTGTATAGATTTACTGTGTCTGGTCCTGCATCACTGCCTGAAGCCAAGTATTTTACTATATGCTACCTGTATTTGAACTCTCATCAAGTTTTTCTTTTCCCAAGTATTTCCATCTCAAGTTTGCATTAGAAAGTGGCTGTAGGTGTAGAATACAGCAAGTTAAAGGCTGTGACTTGGGTTAGCCCAGAAAGAGCTTCAGGAACTCTAAACTCAGTGGCTCAAAATTCTGGCAGAAGTCTCTCCTCTAGTCAGGTTTGGAAAGTTGCCACTTTCTTTTGCACTATGACAGGACTGAACACCTCAGTTCAACTGGGCACCTTACTGAGTGAAAGCTAGGGAATAGCCATACATCTGGGATCCCATCTCTCTTCTACCTCTGTTCTTCTGGATATCACTGGCAAAAAAGTAACACACAGCAGATGACCAGAGCTGCATGCTGGATGCAAAGTAAAAGTAGACTTCAGGGAAATTCAACACACAGCTTATTCTAAATTTCCATCAATTTGGACGCAGTAGTTTTCTTCCATAATTTTTAAAAAAAAATCCAAAACAAAACAAAACAACCCCCCCCACCCCAAAACCAAAGATCAAAACCACAAAACAGAAAACATACAAAAAACCAAACAAAAAACCCACACACAAAAAAACAATCAAAAAAAACCAAAACCCAAAAACCAACAAAACCAACAAAACAAAAGAAAACAAACAAACAAACAAAATAAAACCCCAAAAAACCCCACGAAAGCCAGAAGTTTTCTTCTGGTGCGTAAGATGAATTTCTTTGCCCTGTGTGCTACGTTTGCCAAAGACAATTCACACTTTTAGGCTGGCTACTGTACAGCCAATGAGAAAAAGTGTAAGTCTAAGCAAAACTGCTTACCTTAGGAGGCTTGAATATGCTACTTACTGATCATCTTTTGTCATTCAGTTCTCTGAAATCAAGCACAGGTGATAAAACCTTAAATTACGCAAGTCATTTCCCTGAGGGAAAAGGGATTCTTATCTTTGTGGAAGGGAAATTTTCTTCCTGAGTGTGTGTATATATTCCAGCAATACAGAAGAGCTATAGGAAACACTGATTTATTCATTTAGAAGAATAAAAATGATAGCACTTGGTAGACCAGAGAGGAAAAATCTATTTATTTAAGAAAGACCTGTGAAAGACATATTCAAATAAAACTTTAAATAAAATCAACCATACTTAGTTTCATCTGCTTTTATGGATGTAAAACTGCAAATGTCTTCCAATAAATCTTATGGTTCATTAATATCCCCAGTAAAATTAAGGCAGGTATTTCATTAATTTTTACTTAATTTACATGAAAATAATACAAAATTATGATTTCATGTGATTTCTGCTGTGGCTGACAAGGAGGCTGGTTCAAATCTAACACTAGGAGCAAATCTGAGTGT